>JAAAWM010010032.1:0-32893 GCA_036873465.1 Thinopyrum obtusiflorum
GCCCTAGAGGCAATAATAAAATTATTATTTATATTTCCTTATATCATGATAAACGTTTATTATTCATGCTAGAATTGTATTAACCGGAAACTTAGTACATGTGTGAATATAAATAAACATAATGTCCCTAGTATGCCTCTACTAGACTAGCTCGTTGATCAAAGATGGTTAAGGTTTCCTAACCATTGACATGAGTTGTCATTTCATAATGGGATCACCTCATTAGGAGAATGACGTGATGGACTTGACCCAACCGTTAGCTTAGCACACGATCGTTATGTTTAGTGCTACTGCTTTCACTATGTCATATACATGTTCCTCAGACCATGAGATCATACAACTCCCGGACACCGTAGGAATACTTTGGGTGTTATCAAACGTCACAACGTAACTGGGTGACAATAAAGGTACACTACAGGTATCTCCGAAAGTGTCTGTTGGGTTGTGATGAATCGAGATTGGGATTTGTCATTCCGTCTGTCGGAAAGGTATCTCTGGGCCCTCTCGATAATACGGCATCACAGAAGCCTTGCAAGCACCGTGGCTAATGAGTTAGCTGCAGGATGAAGTATTACGGAACGAGTAAAGAGACTTGCCAGTAACGAGATTGAACTAGGTATGGGATACCGATGATCAAGTCTCGGGCAAGTAACATACCGCAGGACAAAGAGAACAACGTATGATGATATAAGAGGTTCAACCGATAAAGATTTTCGTGGAATACGTAGGAGCCAATATGAGTATCCAGATTCCGCTATTGGTTATTGACCGGGGAGTCATCTCGGTCATGTCTACATAGTTCCCGAACCCGTAGGGTCGGCACACTTAAGGTTCGATGACGTAATAGTATCATATGAGTTATGTGATTGGTGACCGAAGGTAGTTCGGAGTCCCGGATGAGATCATGGACATGACGATGAGTCTCGAAATGTCCGAGAGGTAAAGATCGATATATTGGAAGGCTATATTCGGACGTCGGAAAGATTCCGAGTGATTCGGGTATTTTTCGAAGTACCGGGGAATTACGAGAATTCACCGGGGGAAGTTATGGGCCTTATTGGGCCATACGGGAAAGAGAGGAGGGGGGGGGGGGGGGGGGGGGGGGGGGGGGGGGGGGGGGGGGGGGGGGGGGGGGGGGGGGGGGGGGGGGGGGGGGGGGGGGGGGGGGGGGGGGGGGGGGGGGGGGGGGGGGGGGGGGGGGGGGGGGGGGGGGGGGGGGGGGGGGGGGGGGGGGGGGGGGGGGGGGGGGGGGGGGGGGGGGGGGGGGGGGGGGGGGGGGGGGGGGGGGGGGGGGGGGGGGGGGGGGGGGGGGGGGGGGGGGGGGGGGGGGGGGGGGGGGGGGGGGGGGGGGGGGGGGGGGGGGGGGGGGGGGGGGGGGGGGGGGGGGGGGGGGGGGGGGGGGGGGGGGGGGGGGGGGGGGGGGGGGGGGGGGGGGGGGGGGGGGGGGGGGGGGGGGGGGGGGGGGGGGGGGGGGGGGGGGGGGGGGGGGGGGGGGGGGGGGGGGGGGGGGGGGGGGGGGGGGGGGGGGGGGTTAGAACTCGGAGGTGCCGTACGTTCGACACTTGATCGGTGGATCGCGAAGCTATTCGACTACATCGACCGCGTCACTAGACGCTTCCGCTAACGGTCTACAAGGGTATGTAGACACACTCTCCCCCTCGTAGCGATGCATCTCCATGGTTAGATCTTGCGTGATCGTAAGAATTTTTTTGAAATTGCATGCTACGATTCCCTTCATGTAGTAGTTATCCATTTCAATAGCTAAAAATCGACTGGCCAGACCCAGTGTCTAGGTTCATTTCCAGAGCACAACTACCTGAGCCAGTTGCCCACGGGGTCAATTATGAAATGCAGGTCGAGAGACCTCTCCATGACCAGATGAAAGTTCGAAGACGACGTATGCATTTATAAAGAAAAAAAAACAAAGAAACTATCAAGATGTGTTCTTAGCTTTCTTGATGGTTTCGTTACCACATGGAGATTTGCATTTCAAATGCTCAGGATATGACTAGCCAGCTTTTGTATGCTTTCATGAGCTCTTATATGTGAGGCTGAAAATTGATACACATCATTCAGTGTGGTGCTCATTTATATATGTGGTCGGTGAAATAGCATGGCTCTAATTAAAACTTAAACACACGAAAGAAATAACTTCACATTCATTTATTGCAGGCCATCTCTCTCAAGTGGCACATTCACATGATAAATACTACAGCCATTTGTGGGAATGGAGAGGTGGAGCGAAGTGAGGCTAGCTAGATGGGTGAAAGATGATGGTGAGCAAAAAAAATTCAGTTTTGCTTGGTGGTAAGATGATGATGGAGTGGGATGCATCAAGAATAAGAGGTCAACTATACAAGCATGTGAAAGGATTCATTTCTATGAACAATTTGCCTACGCGTTTCACCGAGCACGTTAAGCCCATCTGTCCTATGGATCTTGCATGCCGCTGGAGATGCAGGACTCCCAAGGCATGCTTGGGACAGCGAGAGCCCACAGAGAAAGAGTGGCAAGTGGGGATTGAGGTACATCTACTCTTGTGAACACGTTGATAGTTACCACACGGAGGAAAATTTCAGCCCAAAAGAAAAGGAATTCACACACCGAATTGGAGGCATTTTGAGGCACCAACATAGAAGTGAATGCTAGGATAAAGACATATGATTGTTTCCAAATTTGTGGATCTATATTTTTTTCCAGTTGGAATGTATAAGTCAGTTGTGCACGAATATTTAATCTCTGTTTCATATTTACATGCACTAGCTAGAATTATGGAAGCTTTTTTTTAGATAAATTTTAAGATGGTACCACTTACATGATAGGAGGTGATACTATGAGATAACAGGATTATTTATTCCGAGCCATCAATCCCTCGCAGTAAATTAGGCTACCAAAATATAGTAAGCAAAAAATGGACACGGAGTGCTCTTGATTAATTTGATGTTTTCTCATTCTAAATTGTGATTCCCTATATGCATGCATGGCAGGTCCCACATTGCTAGTAGAGAGTGACTATTCCACCATATGCCATGCATGAGTGGGCATGTAGGATTTGTTCTAGTTTATTGTGTTTTTTTACTGGTTCCAAACCAACAATTCCAACAGAAATAACTCCGAATTAATTACTTATAGCTCTTCACAATATACCGAAAAAGGGTTCCCCCCTATATATTCCGAAGCAACCAACACCGAACACATATCATTGCTGGGGCGAACAGCACATCAAGCCCAAAAGAAAAAGAAGAAACAAATGCCACCAACGGCAGCTCGACAAAGCACGGATGACCCGCCACCGCTGCGCCCTCCGGAAACAAACCAGCACAGCCCGAGGCTCCGATCCGCCGCGTACCAAGCAGCACCTCCAAGAAGGGATGAGACGCCGACGACACTGCTGCCCGGACGTGTCATAGAGTTTCCCCCGGCACGCGGAGGGAAGTGGGGGATGGATACCACCGAGGCTAGGCTTGTTGACAAACAATACCTCAAGCATTTGATCCTTGAGTGGCTCCAGAATTCATCAGCACGTGGGAGTGGTCATAACGCAATACTGGAAGGCTTGCGTCCTCCTTCGAGCAATTGAAATTCTTCGAATTGTTAGATTTGTCGATGCTACTTTTTCTCCAAGTTGGTTAAGGCAAGAAAACTTACCCGCTTGAAGAAAACTGATTATTAGAGAGAGTGGAAGTGTGAATGAGTGTGTTGCACAAGGGAGAACTTCTGTTGATGTTGCACTAGGTGGTTCAGTTGGCGCTGGTAGTACGCAGCAAGCTAGCGTCAACAACAGAGTTTCAGTGCATGCCTTCCCTTCACGAGTCTCACTGTTTTATATCTTTCTAAATACCATGGCCTTACTAATATTGATCAGTGGTTATCACCAGAATATTTGCCATCCATCAAGTCGATACATCTTCTATCATGTTGGGGACTAGAATCGCTACCCGTCAGCGAATTTGGAGGGTTTGTTTGCCTCCAAGACCTGTACATCAGGAATTGCAGAAGATTGCAGTTTTTAGGAGAAATGGTTTTGCCTCGTTTTCACAGTTGCGGCAGGATTGACATGTCATTAGAGCCAGGCTGCTTAGCAAACGTCGCCTCTCTCACCCTTTTGCATTTGTGTGTGTTACAACATGGAGTCCATTGTATTGAACTCAACCAACACAAGTAACCTCATTTGTCTGCACCTGGAGAGCTGCCTTAATTTATCGTCCATCAGAGGACCACATCTTTTTTCATCCATAAAAAATATCAACATATATAACTGTCCTCGTCTTGGTGAAATAGAACAACCGTTGGTGAAGAGGGAACTGAGGAGTTCAGAGCTGAAGGAACAAGAACATCTTTTGTTGGTAGTCAGATGTAAAATCTCTAACCACGCTTGTACAATTAACATGAATTGCTTCTTTTTCAATTTGATCTTACTTGCAAATGTTGTCAGTTGTGGCCTAAGTTTTTACCAGCTTCCTTTTGCGAGTTGTACTGTACTGCGGACCTTGGTTTATTTGGTTCTTAATAAGATGGCCGCATGCATCGCTCTGATGCAGAAGCTGGGGGTCTTCCTTCTTTTCAGAAAAAAGAAAGTTTTTACCAGCCTACCTTTGAGACATCAATACAGGTTTCTTTAGCTACTATAATTGCGCGGCTAATCTGCCGATTGTCAATTGGTCTCAGGGTTCCTCTCTGAATTTATGTCTGTCTGTCTGTGTCAGTATTTATGTCGTTTTATTGTTTGTCAGTATTTCGAATTTATATGTTATCACTGCATTTGCAGCTGAAACCTGTACAATCTTTCCTATTTTACTCCATGAAGCAATGTGCTATGTTATGTCTGCCTATTTATCATAGAAACAAAATTTATTTCGAACAGGACAGCAGTAAAAAACTATTTTTGCTTACTCTCAGTTTGACTTGTTGCACAGGAACTGAGACTGGCCGTGCCGCTGTTATTTTTTTGTTATCCTGGGATTCATGGGCAGTCTTCATAGAAGTTTCAGTTCCAATAAATACACGCAACCATATGTGTTCCTCCAGTACATCCACATGTCGCTTGCTGTACAAAAGCTCATCCGGGACGACATATTGGTGATATGATGATCTGGGGGATTTCGAAAGCTCGAGCTTCCTTACTTCTGTCTGAATCTGTCTTTCCTTTCCTTTGACAATTCGAAGATATTCACTATATGTTAGGTGGTCCACGACAGAACGAGAGATGGGATCTCGATCCATGTATATTGTCATTTCTTAAGTTGACGAGAGCAGTGCTGCTGGTATCATGATTCAGACTTCGACATTGAGCAGGGATGCAGAGATGAGTCGTCTGATATGCTCTTGTAGAATTGTAGTACAAACACAAATCCTAGTATTTATTTGTACCAAGTCTTTACCTAAATTTG
Organism: Thinopyrum obtusiflorum; assembly: GCA_036873465.1. Taxonomy (NCBI): domain Eukaryota; kingdom Viridiplantae; phylum Streptophyta; class Magnoliopsida; order Poales; family Poaceae; genus Thinopyrum; species Thinopyrum obtusiflorum. Next base: position 5,391 of record JAAAWM010010032.1, read on the forward strand.
AAGCGACAATTCTCTCTCTCTCTCTCTTTTAGAACTGGATATGCTTGATTATCTGCCGAGTGTATTTCCTGAGGTCTAGTTGTCAACTAGCTACATTCTGTTCATACCGATGATCGGATTGGTCCACTGATCACTGGAGTAATATTTGTAAGTCAGTGGATACAGCAGCATACATTTGCTGAGGATATATGTACAGCAGGCATGTTTTGACTTTCTACAAGCAATGGCGCAGCAAAGATTTGGTTCTTCAGCTACATGCATGATGAATGTATGGAATTCAGGCCTCGATCGGTTGTTGCCAAGAGAAAAGAGACTGAAGCGTGCTGAAGAACAGAGAGGAGTGACAAAGAACTAGAGAAAGAAGGGAACCAAGGGTCCCATTTCTAGAGACTAAATCGGTTGTGCGAGTTACGTGCCTCCGCCGCACCACACGTAGCGAGTCGGAGGAGGCAAAGTCCGGTGGCGCAGGGCGTGCGTGCGCCGGCGGGAGAGGTGCAGAGCAGCGCGGATGCGCTCAGTCTCACTTGGGCCAGGCTCGATCTAAGCGCTGGCGGCCAGACTGCCAGATCTCATTCCCTTGGTTGACGCGGCGTGCCGCGGTGGTCCCGTGAGCTGCGGCGGCCAATGGTGCATCTTGGCCATGCCTTGTGGCGTTGGAATGCGCAGCTCCCCTGGATGACGGCCTGTGCTCCAGGCGGGGACTTCTGGCGGCCTTTCTTGGCCGGCCCAATCTACTGCTCGGGCGGACAGAGGCCCATGGAGGATTGGCTGGCGATTGGTCTGCATGTTAGGTGTTGGTGACTCTCGATGGGTTGGTGGTCTGCGGTGGCGGCGGCCTAGGCCTTGCTCCTGGGCTTGCATCCTCGGCGGTGAGTCGGTCAGCGCTTCGCATTACAGCGCGTGACATGTGCTGGCACCAATCTGGTGGTGGTGTATAGGGGACGTTGCCCCCAGCATAGATGCTCAGTTATTCAAACGAAACTTATGCCTCACTTTGGTCAGGCCGGTGGCGGATGCCTTCGGGTGTGGTTTCCCTTGTTGAAGGCACCATCGAGGGGATTCGACACCTCTCCCGACCTCGAGGTCTTGTCTCCCGGTGAAATAAACAAAGCATCCTTTTCATTTTCTTTTTCTTCTTTCTTCTTTTTTGACACTCGCCTTTATGAAGTGCATTTCTCCTTGAGGGTGTTTTTGTAATACCTCCTTCTAATCAATGAATTTGGCAGCTCTCATGTCAACATTCAAAAAGACAGATACACTCCTAATATGAATACTAAGTGTCCCCATGGACAATCATAAGTTTTCCGCTTACAATTTTGTGTGTTAGTGTGCCATGGAGTAAAAGAAATATGGATGCGAAGTTAGTCATGGACGGAGTGAGATGGATGCTGTTGAAGTATATGCACAAGGAGTGCCTCAAACTGCAATTGCTGCCAACTACCCGTTGCGGTAATATTTATCGTGTGGATATGCTCCTACGATGTTGTAAGGACCTGCAATTTATATGTACTCACTTCATCTTTATGTTAAAACAAAACTAAAACGTGCTCAAAGTTAAATAAGTTGGCCACCCACTCATATCCATAATGATTTCGAGCACATAAATATTTCAACATTTTATATTCAGCTATTTTTCCAGCCAAGTACACAAAACAAGAGTAATGCAACCTATATATCTTAGCATGTACAGTTAATATGGTTTTTCCATATATATCCTCAAGGGAGCATATTATAAAACGATGTTGTGTAGAGATGAGGTGTCTCGGAGCTCAAGTGGGCCGCCGGTGCGCCGGTGCTGCGCCCTCTGTCACTTATTTACAGGATGAAGTATTATGCTGCATCGGACCCGTGTAACTTATGCATGTGGCATCTATGGCGCAGGCGGTCGTAATGGACCCCACCATGGTAGATACCCCCGACATGCCTAGCTACCAATTTCTTGTTTACGGCCGAGTCAACACTCCTGCGGCAGTATTCAACCACACATGCCAAGGCCCATCGCTCTTACAGGCTGAAGGGGAACTACAAAGTGAAGTTAAACTCATATTCCTAATGCATCCCACACATATTAGATCTATATATGCCACTAAGCCACTCATTTGCTAGCTAAAGTATACCTCCCTTCTGCATACTAGGCAGTATAGGGGGGGGGGGGGGGGGGGGGGGGGGGGGGGGGGGGGGGGGGGGGGGGGGGGGGGGGGGGGGGGGGGGGGGGGGGGGGGGGGGGGGGGGGGGGGGGGGGGGGGGGGGGGGGGGGGGGGGGGGGGGGGGGGGGGGGGGGGGGGGGGGGGGGGGGGGGGGGGGGGGGGGGGGGGGGGGGGGGGGGGGGGGGGGGGGGGGGGGGGGGGGGGGGGGGGGGGGGGGGGGGGGGGGCTAGAGAAGTTATTTGATCGCACTTGGGAAAAGTTTATAGATTGCAGAATGTTACTTCTTCATGCATGCAAAACCATTTTTATGGATAAAAACACAAGATACACGGTTCTTAAATTTGTTCCACAATCATGAAATCTAAATCGAGTACACACCACTATTAGAGCTTAGGAACTAAAACTTCGTTCTTCCATTACAACACTTCTAAAGTTCTTGGCGGTCTACAATTCTATTGTATCCTTCAGGCTCTCGTGTTCCTGGTACATCACATTCCTGTGCTCCTACTATGAATGTACCGAATCCTAGAAACTTGTTATAAGAACATATATGTATGAGCATCATCCTTGCATATGTGTATGCACTGGCTAGCTAACTCAATGATGTTCTTGTCTCCCTGACTTTGTTGTGACAGCGTCAGTTGTTCCACTATATATGGGGTCATACAGATGTTGAGGCAGCATTTGTAGGTGCAGTTCTCCTGTTGTGCTGTTATTGTGAAGAAAGGAGATGCTTACTTTCATATATTCTTTTGAAGGAAATTACATATCCATTTACATTAAGCTGCTTCATATACTATTCCATTGCAAGGTGTCACACTCTTTAAGCTTTAGAAACGTGACATCTTCCATATTGTAGGGTAAGGTGTCCTAGTAGCAGCAGTACAGCACAAGAACACTAACATAAATTAAGATAATCCGGTCTTGGAAATGAAAACGAAAGTATGGGGCCAGCAACAGGTTGGCTGCATGAATACAGCTCAAGTTGGTTCACCTGTATTCCGCTTCTCTGCACACACACCATCAACCAACATCTTGAGTAGTAGGTACTTTGATTCTCAATTCATTCAGATTCATGGGTAGCAGGTACTTGAGGGTCACCAGCAACCAACATAACAGGACATGACGACTGGGCTTAATATCTCGGTTCCACTACCCGTGACACAGCCATATATGTGAGTCGGTCCTTATCACATATCATGCCTTCAAGAGCTTCTCCTTGCTTTTAACATTTCAAAAAACAAAAATTTCCAGTGTTCCATGGATCTTGTTTACGTGCTTGTGTAACTCGTACCCTTAACCACAATGCACATCCAAGGACCGCATAGTCCAGAGACCAGAGTGATGGTAGCTTCGCTAATGTTGGGAAAAGTCACGAGTGCATAGATTGTATGCCGCAAGTCAACGAGTTTACCGATCTCTTCACAGTAAGGGAAGTCGTATAAACAAGAAGCTCAAAACTGAAGCACTTGCAGAAGGTAAAGCTTGTGTAATGTTGGTGGCAATGTTAATAGCATTGTTGCAATGTTAATGTCGTATAAACAAGAGCTTCTCCTGTAATGTTGGTCACTTGTGCAATGTTTTGTCCCCACGTCATAAACTAAGATAGCATAGTTGCTTTAAACAACCAATAGATTTTGATAAAGGAAGAGGGCACACGTCCTTTCCTGTTTTGTCCTTTTATACCCGCAGCTTAGTTAACTTGCTAAGCATCTTGACTTCAATGATCAGAATACACAACTGTTTCAGTAGTTTACTGTTTTGCCCCTGCTTTTCCACCTCCCATACAACAGCTCATACATGTATGCAGAGACATGCGGGAGTAAAATAAGGAAACGATATGAGGAGAGCCAATCGGGTGCATGCATATTAATAATCGCCAGCTCCTTGTCCATGAGAGCCCATTGGAATGTTAGTCCAGACAAAATCTCGTGGGGCTCTCCTTGGTATGCGGGTCTAGCCTTATACGCAAGCAAAAAAGGATCGGAAAGAGTAATGTCTAAAGAATTTTGAAATAATATTTTTGTATAGCACAAGTAAACTGTGAAGTTCATATATATTTACCTATTTGGGAAAAACTTCATGTTTGGTTTTCTTATGTAAATAGTCTTAACTTTTCTCATAAATAGGGGCATGAGTAAAAGCTTCATCAACTCTAATGAAAACATTGTAACTGGAAACAACGTGCACTCCTCCTTGCTAATAATCATGTCAAGAATCTAGACATCTGGCCAAGACTTTTTTTTTCTTGCAAATTTGTTAGTTTTGATACCGTTGCAGGGCCCAACTTGCAATAAGTTAGAAATACTCCTAAAACTTGCGGTTTCTTTTTCAACTTTAGCTTCGCAGTCAGCTCCACTTTCCTAGCTAAAGTTGACATCATCTCTCATGAGGCTTTTAATTCGAACACGTGTTATTTTGGTTTCACTAAAACTTGTGGTCCCGATGCATCCCACTCATACTGTAATATGAGCATGACTCAAGCAACATACACCTCGTTCATTCAACTGAGCTAAAAACTCGCTTGTGCATCTAACGGTAAAAAGTTTCAGGGTGGATCTACGCCGAGGATATTGTGTTTTCTGTATGTAGGTGCAAAGTGTGATTCATAGTTCACTATGTCTTATTGCCCACCTAGCGTTGGTCGCAGTATTTATGGTGTGACTATGATATTCTGGAAAGATGATATGCGATGGGTGCTGAGTTATTATCTCCACCTGCCTTAAAGTTGAAAAAAACATTAGAAAATAAATTTAAATAAAACTTCTGTCTGTAAAAAAAAACTGCTCGTTTTCTCTAGAGAGATGCAGATATTTCAATGTGTGTTTCTTTTCATGCGATCCGGCACAAAATACATTGTCAGTCCGCATGAGCAGGTGGAATGTGGACGCAAAAACTTGGTATGAAGTGGCACAACACGTGATCTACCTGGTGATGTGAGGTATGATTAAAGTCTGACTCCTGAAGTTGTTTAATCACTTAACACTGTTCATCCACTTGGCAAGCAAAATCCCCCTTTGCTTCAAACGCAATCACTCGTAAACTTCAGTGACAATATATAGGACCGAAATTCAGAATGCATATAGGTGCTGAGTTTGTACGCCGAACAGCTGAAAGAGAATGCTTACTGCTTATGTACTCTGTAGGTTAACTCCAGCTAACAAACGAACAACTCAGAACTGCTGGCTGTTATGACCAGCCCTTGTTCACTGACCTTGACGCCATCCATGGAATCCTCCTGCCCTCTCTCTTCTCCTACTACCTTGTTCATCTCCGCCAGCGGCGAATGCGGTTTGTTTATGACGGACTCATGGTGTGTGTGCTACGCGCGCTAGACCTTGTGGCAGGCGCACGCATGACATGCTCAACAAAATGCCACCGAAATAACGTTGGATCAGCAGTAGCATAATAAGAGTACAGAATGATGTGGGTTTTTTCCGACCTCTTTGACAAGAGAAGGATAACGAAGAGCATCTAAACTGAATCCATCACTGGGAATGAATTTGATTCTTCACATACTTTAGATGCTCTTCGTTTGGAACTGGGTATGCAGCAGCCAGCGGACCAAAAGGTTGATTCGAACAGAGTTCATATACTAGTTGAACCCATCAGAAAGGTAGAAAACACTCCACCAAGATGACATGAAAGAGATAGGAGGACTTCATTCTACCGGACACTGTGATATGCAGCTTGGAAAATCCACTACTTAATCTACAAATACCATCACTGAAAGGTATGGAGAGAGGAACCATCAGTCTCGCTTGCTGCGAAGGTGGGAGATGCCGGTCGCATCTCGTTTGCCACTTAGGCTAAGGTGAGAACTTTCTGGACACAAATCAACGAACTAGGTACATCAGCTTCTCCAAGTTTGTGTTCTTGGCGCACTAGTGGGAGGACACGGTCATGAAACTCGCAATCTTAGCTCGTGCTACTTTGTTATGTACTGAACTTATGTTCCCAATGCATCTCATTTCTAGTGTCAGTCGAAATCACCATCTACGTTGGCTCGTGTTGCACTTGCTCGTATACGAGTTCTTTCCGTCAAGAACACCCACACCCATAGGTGGGTCAAGCTGCCTTGAGTGACATGGAGATCACGTGTACGGAGCCTCAGGAAAGCAAATTACCAAATGGATTCTTCCCCGAGCAAAACACACTCAGCTGACACGGGATGCTCGAATTTATAGCAGCAGGACCGTATCACTCCTGTATTTATTTCCTTTTGTTTTCTGATATTTTTTGAGACATTCCCTTTTGTTTTCTAATGATTTGGTGACTGGGCGGCCTGAGCTTTGTTGGCTAGGCCCGATTGATGAACAAGCCAACACAACCTATCAGCAATGCTCTGACCAATGTCTTGCAGATGAGTATATGACTCTGGGTCAACGAATGCACACTTGTTGAAAAACACACAAAATATAACAGTAGGTAGCCCTTCGAGTACAATAGGATTAATGGTGCAAAGAATGCTTCCCACTCATTTTTAGCAATCGGCCACACATCATCCAACACCAACAAAAACTTATGTCTCATCAGGTGATCCTTCAATTTTTTTAGAAGCCCAGAACCATAGAACAATCGTTCTACGGTATATTTGCATTAATAATATAAATAAAGGTACAAAGCAAAAAGGTCCAGAGGACAAGGATCACCCTACACCAGTTTTGGGAAACATGTAAAACGGATTAAAAACTATCTAGCATCCACTGGTTGTAAGCAGTGGAATACTTGTCTTTGAGCTTATGATGAAAAAGTTGCAGCTCTGCTTTCATGGGCATCCTCCAAGATTGAGGGCTGTGTTGGACGTTTCTGAAGACCTTTCCATTTCTTTGAGTCCATATGACCCAACATCCAATCATAATTATCTCCAGAGCAAAGTCTTCCGGGAGTCTCTGAGGGGATAGCAAAGTATCTTCAAACACTGACGTTCCCCTGTGTCTGTTGGGGATTAGAAGCTCCTAACATTCTTGAGCAAAGTCACAGTCCCACAGCATATGCATTAATGTTGCATCACGTGATTTTGCACAAGATGGGCAGGTTCGGTCCTCAAGGTGCAATCCTCTCCTAGTAAGCATATCTCTAGTGTTGACTCGATCATGTGCCACTAGCTAGAAGAAAGGGTGTTTCTCATGTATATCTATAAGCTATTCATACATCTCCATGGAGGAAAATCTCCCAGGCTGTTTATTACATATCCATCTGTCATTTTTTTTCTTGTGCATTTAGAGCTGGCAAGGCAGACTGAATTTCAATGAGATGTTCAAAGGCCTGGCTGGAGAGTGGCAGGTTGAATAATTAAGTGTGGATCTGTGAATGAGCAAAATTCTGAAGGGTAATCTTGTCATTTTTTGCAAAGGAGTGTAGCTGTGCAAATTTCTCTTTCATTGGGACATTGTTCCAGGGGTCAGTCCAGAACAAAATGGTGTCTCCAGAATGTGCTGAGCAGGTGACAAATTCTTTGATTTTTTGAAGTAATTTGAGATGATCCTTCCACCAGAAGGAGCCCTGCAAGCTGTCAATTGGAGGAGAGGCATTGTAGTATGTCTCCCAGATCAGTTTAACCCAGGGGTATTCTCCTTGTTGAGGAACTTGGAAATGTTTTTCATAAGCAAGGCATTGTTGTGAATTTTGATATCAAGAATCCCCAGTCCTCCTTACCTTTTAGGCCTACAAACCTTGTCCCAAGCTACCAGCCATAATCCTTTATGTTCTTCCCCAAATTTCCTCCATAGAAAATTTCTGAGATATTTGTTTATCTGTTCAATAACCCCAGCAGGCAGAGCTACTGTGCACATGAAGATGGGTAAAGTAGCAAAGATAGATTTAATAAGCAGAATTCTGCCATCATAAGATAGCATTGTTGAGGAGCTTGTGAGTCTTCTTTCAATCTTTTGCATTATTGGATGGAAGTCTTCTATCTTTGGCTTGGAAATTCCCATTGCAGTCCCAGATAAGTGAAGGGAAAGCTACCTTGTTGGCATCCCAGTGAATTCAGCAGAATCTGAAGGGTATTTGCAGGCACATGCATGGGTACCACCATAGACTTGTGATAGTTGACATTCAGGCCAGTATATTCTGCATAGTGTAGTAGGAGGTTCTTAAAATGGTTGATCTGGCCTGGAGCAGCAGGTAGCACTAGAATAGTGTCATCTGCATACTGAATTACATGAAAATCAGGGCATGAAGATTTCTGAAGAGGTGGTTGAATGAGTTTATTGTTCATTGCTGTATTCAGAATGGATTGTAGCAGATCAGCAGCTAAGACAAAGAGCAGAGGTGAGAGGGGGTCACCCTGCCTGACTCCTCTTTTGCAGTGAAAGTTTTTCCCAGGCACACCATTGAGCAGAATAGAGGAAGTTCCAGATTTGAAGATTTTATTCAACCACATCAACCATTTGTCTCCAAAGCCTCTTGCCTTGAGGATCTCTAGGATTGTGGAATGCTCAGTTAGGTCAAATGATTTCTCAAAGTCGAGGTTTTGGATTTGGAGTTGCTCTTTGGACATGTGGCACTGGTGTAAATATTAAAAAGCCTAGGCAAGACAATCTTAAATGGTTCTGCACTTGATGAAGCCATACTGATGTGGGTGAACCATTTTAAGGATGACTTTTTGTAGCCTGTTGGTAGAAGTTTGGTAATAATCTTGATGGAGCAGTTAAGGAGGGAGATGGGCCTAAAATCACTTGCATTCAGCGGGGTGTCTTTCTATGGGATTAAGGTGATAAAAGGAGGCATTGATACTCTCTAACTGACATCTTCCTTGATGAAAATCTTCAGTGAGCCTATAGAAATCTGCAGAGATGATATTCCAGCAAGCTTTAATGAAATCTCCATTGAAACCATCAGGTCCAAGGGCTTTGTCCGTGGGTATTTCCTTGATCACTGAATCAATTTCTTATTTGGAAAAGGGTTCCTATAGGCTCTGAAGATCATCTTTTTTGGTAAGCAAGGAGTGTAGATTTAATAGGTTGCTGGTACTTTTGGAAAGGCCACCGCCTAGGGCGCTGAAGCACCACCGATGCACTAAGGAAAGGCCATCACCTAGGGCACTGAAGCACCACAGATGCACTAAGGAAAGGCCACCGCCTCGCCTAGCCTACCACTTTTTGAAGCCTTGTCTAGAACTTACTATTTATTGTCCTTTTTTAGTATGCCGTTAAGAAAAAAGATGAGAGTTAGTAGCGATTTGTGCGAGTGGGCGGCCAACTTTTTCTGTCTTATGAGTACTCGTATTATAAACATTCATTGTAGCTCATCTGTTCCCTAACATGTTCACATTATAAATATGAGTATCCACTCTTGTCTTAGTCCGAGTACACATAGATGTACATGACTACTCGCCATCCTGTGTGACTCCACAACCGAACAACACACAAAGACACTTACACGAAATCTGAAGTTGTATTGGCCGGTAGTCTAGACTAGGAGTGGGATGCATCGAGAATAGAAACTCAAGATGAGGCTTGTTGTCAGTACATCTGTGCTGGTAGAAGGATGTCTGTTCGAAATTTGCTGCCAGGAATAGCTTAACTGCAGTGTTGCGAGATGAAGACACCAAAACAATCTCGGCAGCGGCTAAGCATGGTTTGAATCAAGTGCTGGTGGATGGCAATGAAGATTATAATCATGAATTCCCTCTAGCTATTTTCTTGTTTTATCCACTTTGAAAGTTTGTATGCTATAAGATGTGACACACGTGTCCACCGGCCAGAGAAAGAGTTCCAGAGCCTTGGTTTCTTGGGAACGCTAGAGATTCTGGGTGCAATAAGCTGACTGGATACGCACAGGATCCTCTTGAGCCATCAACATCTTCAGAAAGGAGTCAGCTCCTCCCAAATATGAAGTTTCTAGAGATAAATGGTTGTGAACGCTTGTTAGAGGTCTTCAACATGTATGCATCTCTCAGGGCAATTCAAATCTATGACCGTACACTACTGAAAAAAGTCCTATAGGTGAACTCAAATGATTGGCGGCACGATGAGTTACCCGCCACAACTATTTTAAAAGAATAACGGTGGCGGTTAACAAAAAGTGCCCGCCATAGTTAAGTGCGTAACAGTGGCGGGTAGTTTTTGTCACCCGCCACAGGTATTATCTTTCACTTAGGACTTGTTTGCGTAACTCAGCAGTGACGGACACTAGTTAACGCCTGCCACAGGTACATGAACCAGCAGTGGCGGGCGCTCCCTAGCAACCGCCAGTAGTTATCCTTGCCGGATGTCCGGTTTTGGCAGAACATAGTTGTGGCGCGTACTGCTTACCGCCCGCCAGTGGTAGGTTAATTAACAGTGACGGGCAGTAAATTTGGCTCGCAACAGAACATTTTCCTGTGCGAGGTGCTTATTTTCGCGCCCGCCACAAGTATCTTTTTCCACTTAGTACATAACACAAGAAAATAATATATTATGTTACACAATAAATAATAGAAAAATACTAAAAAGACACAACAGTGGTGGGTGCACTGGCTCGCGCGCCACAGGTAATATAGTTACCAGTGGCGGGCGCAATCTAGAGCCCGCCACAGGTACCTCCGTGATCCGACGTGAACAAAATGGTTTCTTCTGATTGGTCGAAGTGACCATCCCACGAATTGATGACTTAGTTCGCATCTGCACGTCCACACCCATCTATGCTTTCTCTGATTGGTGGATGATGTCTACTACACAACTTTATTCTTGTAGACTCGTGTTGGGCCTCCAAGCGCAGAGTTTTGTAGGACGGCGACAATTTTCCCTCAAGTGGATGACCTAAGTTTTATCAATCTGTGGGAGGCGTAGCATGAAGATGGTATCTCTCAAGCAACCCTGCAATCAAATATAAGAAATATCTTGTGTCCCCAACACACCCAATACAATGTCAAATTGTATAGGTGCACTAGTTCGGCGAAGAGATGGTGATAAAAGTGTAGTATGGATAGTAGATATTAGTTCTTCTAATGCAAACAGTAAAAAACAGCAAGGTAGTAAGTAACAAAAGTGAGCACAAACGGTATTGCAATGCTAGAAAACAAGGCCTAGGTTTCATACTTTTGCTAGTGCAATCTCTCAACAATGCTAATATAATTGGATCATGTAACCATCCCTCAACATGCGATAAAGAATCACTCCCAAATTCCTATTAGTGGAGAACATAAGATATAAATTGTTTGTAGGGTACGAAACCACCTCAAAGTTATCCTTTCTGATCGATATATTGAGCTATTCCTATAAGTGTCACAAATAGCCCTAGAGTTCGTACTAAAATAACACCATATGATACACATCAACCAACCCTAATGTCACCTAAATACTCCAATGCCACAACAAGTATCTGTGAGATGATTACACGATATGCATCAAACAACTTCATGATCATAATATTCAATCCACACAAAGAACTACAAGGAGACCCCAAAGTTTCTATCGGAGAAAAGATAATGAAAACATGCATCAAACCCTATGCATAGATTACCCCAATGTCACCTCGGAAATCCGCGAGTTGAGTGCCAAAACATACATTAAGTGGATCAATATAATACCCCATTGTCACCTGCTGCTTCTTGAGCTTGCGTTGGTTTTCCCTTGAAGAGGAAAGGGTGATGCAGCACAGTATAGGTAAGTATTTCCCTCAGTTAAGAACCAAGGTATCAATCCAGTAGGAGAAGAACGCGCAAATCACCAATACCTGCACAAACAATCAAACACTTGAACCCAACGCGATAAAGGGGTTGTCAATCCCTTCATGGTCAATTGCAAAAGTGAGATCTGATAGAGATAGATAAACAAAAGATAAAATATTTTTGGGTTTTTTTGGTATATAGATCTGAAAATAAAAGATTGCAAAATAGTAGATCGGAAAGTAATATGATGGAAAATAGATCCGAGGGCCATAGGTTTCACTAGAGGTTTTTCTCATGAAGGAAAATAATACGGTGGGTGAACAAATTACTGTCAAGCAATTGATAGAAAAGCGCAAAGTTATGACGATATTCAAGGCAATGATTATGCATATAGGCATCACGTCCGTGTCAAGTAGACCGACTCCTGCCTGCATCTACTACTATTACTCCACACATCGACCGCTATCCGGCGTGCATCTAGAGTATTAAGTTCATAAAGAATGGAGTAACGCCTTAAGTAAGATGGGGGGGGGGGGGGGGGGGGGGGGGGGGGGGGGGGGGGGGGGGGGGGGGGGGGGGGGGGGGGGGGGGGGGGGGGGGGGGGGGGGGGGGGGGGGGGGGGGGGGGGGGGGGGGGGGGGGGGGGGGGGGGGGGGGGGGGGGGGGGGGGGGGGGGGGGGGGGGGGGGGGGGGGGGGGGGGGGGGGGGGGGGGGGGGGGGGGGGGGGGGGGGGGGGGGGGGGGGGGGGGGGGGGGGGGGGGGGGGGGGGGGGGGGGGGGGGGGGGGGGGGGGGGGGGGGGGGGGGGGGGGGGGGGGGGGGGGGGGGGGGGGGGGGGGGGGGGGGGGGGGGGGGGGGGGGGGGGGGGGGGGGGGGGGGGGGGGGGGGGGGGGGGGGGGGGGGGGGGGGGGGGGGGGGGGGGGGGGGAAGAAGCCATCTAGCTACTAGCTATGGACCCGTAGGTCTGAGGTAAACTACTGACGCATCATCGGAAGGGCAATGGAGTTGATATAGAAGCCCTCCCTGATCGATTCCCCCTCCGGCGGGATGCCGGAAAAAGCCCCAAGATGGAATCTCACGGGAACAAAAGGTTGCGGCGGTAGAAAAGTGTTTTCGTGGATTGCTCTGGTGGTTCTGGAATATATGTGAATATATAGGAGGAAGGGCTTAGGTCAGAGGAGTCCCGAGGGGCCCATAAGGCAGGGGGGCACGCCCCCCCATGGCGCGCCCTCCACCCTTGTCGCCGCCTAGCAGCTCTCCTAACTTGGACTCCAAGTCCCCTGGGTGTCTTCTGGTCCAAGAAAAATCATCGTGAAGTTTATTCTGTTTGGACTCCGTTTGGTATTCCTTTTCTGCGAGGCTCAAAAACAAGGAAAAAACAGAAACTGGCACTGGGCTCTAGGTAAATAGGTTAGCCCCAAAAATAATATAAAATAGCATATTAATGCAAATAAAACATCCAAAACAGATAATATAATAGCATGGAACAATAAAAAATTATAGATACGTTGGAGACGTATCAAGCATCCCCAAGCTTAATTCCTGCTCATCCTCGAGTAGGTAAATGCTAAAAACAGAATTTTTGATGTGGAATGCTACCTAACATACTTATCCATGTAATTTTCTTTATTGTGTCATGAATGTCCAGATCCATAAGATTCAAAACAAAAGTTTAATATTGACATAAAAACAACAATAGGGGGGGGGGGGGGGGGGGGGGGGGGGGGGGGGGGGGGGGGGGGGGGGGGGGGGGGGGGGGGGGGGGGGGGGGGGGGGGGGGGGGGGGGGGGGGGGGGGGGGGGGGGGGGGGGGGGGGGGGGGGGGGGGGGGGGGGGGGGGGGGGGGGGGGGGGGGGGGGGGGGGGGGGGGGGGGGGGGGGGGGGGGGGGGGGGGGGGGGGGGGGGGGGGGGGGGGGGGGGGGGGGGGGGGGGGGGGGGGGGGGGGGGGGGGGGGGGGGGGGGGGGGGGGGGGGGGGGGGGGGGGGGGGGGGGGGGGGGGGGGGGGGGGGGGGGGGGGGGGGGGGGGGGGGGGGGGGGGGGGGGGGGGGGGGGGGGGGGGGGGGGGGGGGGGGGGGGGGGGGGGGGGGGGGGGGGGGGGGGGGGGGGGGGGGGGGGGGGGGGGGGGGGGGGGGGGGGGGGGGGGGGGGGGGGGGGGGGGGGGGGGGGGGGGGGGGGGGGGGGGGGGGGGGGGGGGGGGGGGGGGGGGGGGGGGGGGGGGGGGGGGGGGGGGGGGGGGGGGGGGGGGGGGGGGGGGGGGGGGGGGGGGGGGGGGGGGGGGGGGGGGGGGGGGGGGGGGGGGGGGGGGGGGGGGGGGGGGGGGGGGGGGGGGGGGGGGGGGGGGGGGGGGGGGGGGGGGGGGGGGGGGGGGGGGGGGGGGGGGGGGGGGGGGGGGGGGGGGGGGGGGGGGGGGGGGGGGGGGGGGGGGGGGGGGGGGGGGGGGGGGGGGGGGGGGGGGGGGGGGGGGGGGGGGGGGGGGGGGGGGGGGGGGGGGGGGGGGGGGGGGGGGGGGGGGGGGGGGGGGGGGGGGGGGGGGGGGGGGGGGGGGGGGGGGGGGGGGGGGGGGGGGGGGGGGGGGGGGGGGGGGGGGGGGGGGGGGGGGGGGGGGGGGGGGGGGGGGGGGGGGGGGGGGGGGGGGGGGGGGTCATAATAAAACGGAACGGTGGAAAGTTGCATGGCAATATATCTCAGAATGGCTATGGAAATGCCATACTAGGTAGGTATGGTGGTTGTTTTGAGGAAGGTAAAAGGTAGGTGTATGGTACCGGCAAAAGTTGCGCCGTACTAGAGAGGCTAGCAAAGGTGGAAGGGTGAGAGTGCGTATAATCCATGGACTCAACATTAGTCATAAAGAACTTACATACTTATTGCAAAAATCTATTAGTCATTGAAATGGAGTACTACGCGCATGCTCCTAGGGGGATAGATTGGTAGGAAAAGACCATCGCTCATTCCCGACCGCCACTCATAAGGAAGACAATCAATAAATACCTCATGCTCCAACTTCGTTACATAACGGTTCACCATACATGCATGCTACGGGAATCACAAACCTTAACACAAATATTTCTACAATCCACAATTACTCACTAGCATGACTCTAATATCACCATCTTTATATCTCAAAGTAATCATAAGGAATCAAACTTTACATAGTATTCAATGCACTTTATTTGAAAGTTTTTATTATATCCCTCTTGGATGCCTATCATATTAGGACTAAATTTATATCCAAAGAAAATTACCATGCTTTTTAGAAAGACTCTCAAAATAATATAAGTGAGGCATGAGAGTTCAAAAATTTCTATAAAATAAAACCACCGCCATGCACTAAAAAGACATAAGTGAAGCACTAGAGCAAAATTGCCTAGCTCAAAAGATATAAGTGAAGCACATAGAGTATTCTAATAAATCACGATTCATGCGTGTCCCCCTCAAAAGGTGTGTACAGCAGGGATGATTGTGGCAAACTAAAAAGCAAAGACTCATATCATACAAGACGCTCCAAGCAAAACACATATCACATGGTGAATAAAAATATAGCCTCAAGTAAATTTACCGATAGACGAAGACGAAAGAGGGGATGCCTTCCGGGGCATCCCCAAGCTTAGGCTCCTGGTTGTCCTTGAATATTACCTTGGGGTGCCTTGGGCATCCCCAAGCTTAGGCTCTTGCTACTCCTTATTCCATAGTCCATCAAATCTTTACCCAAAACTTGAAAACTTCACAGGGGGGGGGGGGGGGGGGGGGGGGGGGGGGGGGGGGGGGGGGGGGGGGGGGGGGGGGGGGGGGGGGGGGGGGGGGGGGGGGGGGGGGGGGGGGGGGGGGGGGGGGGGGGGGGGGGGGGGGGGGGGGGGGGGGGGGGGGGGGGGGGGGGGGGGGGGGGGGGGGGGGGGGGGGGGGGGGGGGGGGGGGGGGGGGGGGGGGGGGGGGGGGGGGGGGGGGGGGGGGGGGGGGGGGGGGGGGGGGGGGGGGGGGGGGGGGGGGGGGGGGGGGGGGGGGGGGGGGGGGGGGGGGGGGGGGGGGGGGGGGGGGGGGGGGGGGGGGGGGGGGGGGGGGGGGGGGGGGGGGGGGGGGGGGGGGGGGGGGGGGGGGGGGGGGGGGGGGGGGGGGGGGGGGGGGGGGGGGGGGGGGGGGGGGGGGGGGGGGGGGGGGGGGGGGGGGGGGGGGGGGGGGGGGGGGGGGGGGGGGGGGGGGGGGGGGGGGGGGGGGGGGGGGGGGGGGGGGGGGGGGGGGGGGGGGGGGGGGGGGGGGGGGGGGGGGGGGGGGGGGGGGGGGGGGGGGGGGGGGGGGGGGGGGGGGGGGGGGGGGGGGGGGGGGGGGGGGGGGGGGGGGGGGGGGGGGGGGGGGGGGGGGGGGGGGGGGGGGGGGGGGGGGGGGGGGGGGGGGGGGGGGGGGGGGGGGGGGGGGGGGGGGGGGGGGGGGGGGGGGGGGGGGGGGGGGGGGGGGGGGGGGGGGGGGGGGGGGGGGGGGGGGGGGGGGGGGGGGGGGGGGGGGGGGGGGGGGGGGGGGGGGGGGGGGGGGGGGGGGGGGGGGGGGGGGGGGGGGGGGGGGGGGGGGGGGGGGGGGGGGGGGGGGGGGGGGGGGGGGGGGGGGGGGGGGGGGGGGGGGGGGGGGGGGGGGGGGGGGGGGGGGGGGGGGGGGGGGGGGGGGGGGGGGGGGGGGGGGGGGGGGGGGGGGGGGGGGGGGGGGGGGGGGGGGGGGGGGGGGGGGGGGGGCAATCATCCAATTCGCGGAAACCTAACACATCACATAAAGTTTTTGGAATTGTTGAAATGCTAGCACCCAAATCACACAAAGCATGGCACTCATAATCTTTTATATTAATCTTAATAGTAGGTTCCCACTCATCATAAAATTTTCTAGGGATAGAAACTTCCAATTCAAGCTTTTCTTCAAAAGATTTTATCAAAGCATCAACAATATGTTTAGTAAAAGCTTTATTTTGATTATAAGCATGCGGAGAATTTAACATGGACTGCAACAAGGAAATACAATCTATTAAAGAACAATTATCATAATTAAAGTTCTTGAAATCCAAAAGAGTGGGTACATTGCTACTTAAAGTTTTGACCTCTCTAATCCAACTTTTATCAATTTTCGCATCAAGATCTACAAACTCCGAATCATTGGGACGCCTTCTAACTAAAGTTGACTCATCTCCAGTCTCATCTTTATCAAGATTTATTTTAGAAAACAAAGATTCAATAGGAGTCACATCAATCACTTTAAGATCTTCATCATTATTTTCACAAGAACTAGAAGAACATGCTTTCACAAACCAATCTCGCTTAGCACGAATCTTAGTGGTTCTTTCCTTACACTCATCAATAAAAATTCTCATAGCCTTTAAGGACTCATTAATATCATGCTTGAGTGGAATAGATCTAATTTTCAAAGAATCAATCTCAAGAGAAATTCGATCCATGTTCCTAGCCAAATCATCAACCTTAAGCAATTTTTCTTCAATCAAAGCATTGAAATTCTTTTGCAAACTCATAAATTCTTTAATACTATTCTCAAAATCAGAGGACAAATTATTATAATTTCCATAAGAATTGTTGTAGGAATTACCTTAATTATTAGAGGAATTACTAGAAAACGGCCTAGGATTAAAATTACGTCTATACGCATTATTACCAAAATTGTTCCTACAAACAAAATCCACATCCATAGATTCATTATTGTTCTCAATCAAAGTAGACAAAGGCATATCATTAGGATCAATAGGTGCACTCCTACGAGAAATCAATTTCACAAGTTCATCCATCTTTCCACTCAAAACATTAATCTTCTCAATCGCATGCACTTTTTTACTAGTAGAAGATCTTTCGGTATGCCATTGCGAATAATTAACCATAATATTATCTAGGACTTTAGTAGCTTCTCCTAAAGTAATTTCCATAAAAGTACCTCCTGCGGCCGAATCTAAAAGATTTCTGGAAGCAAAATTCAATCCGGCATAAATATTTTGTATGATCATCCACTAATTTAAACCATGAGTAGGGCAATTTCGTATCATCAATTTCATGCCCTCCAAATATTGTGCAACATGTTCATGATCAAGTTGCTTAAAATTCATAATATCGTTTCTAAGGGAGATGATCTTAGCGGGAGGAAAATACTTGGAAATAAAAGCATCTTACACTTGTTCCATGAATCGATACTGTTTTTAGGCAAGAGAGGCGATTTCCTATGCATGGTGGTAGCTACGCACGCATGGTGGCAGCTACACACCCTTTGCCATAAGTGCCTTTTTTGATATAAGAGGTGTCGGGTTTATTATGGCATTGGCACAAGTGCATTTTTGTTGTATAGAAATGACCTTTTCTCACTTCTCTTTGCCTTTTTTATTCCTTTTTGACACAAGTGCCTTTCGTTCTGTAGAAGGGGCCTTTTCTTACTTCTCTCGGTCTTTTTGCTTGACTTTTTGGCATAATTGCATGTTTGCTTGCCTGGCTGGTCCAAAGTCATGATATTTTCATTATAGAGTTATTTTTCATAGTCCAAAATAATTTTCCAAAATAAGTAGAGATAAAAATTGGGGTCGTGCGTAGCTACCACCATGGGTAGCAAATTATTTCCGTTTTAGGCAAAGATGAAAACCAAGTTTTAGCACGATCTCGTAGTGAGAACGGCAATAACTTCAATTTAACAATATCATTATCCACATCGTTCTTCTTTTGCATATCACACAACTCAATGAAATTATTTAGATGGGATGCGGCATCTTCATTAGGAAGGCCGGAAAATTGATCTTTCATAACAAGATTCAGCAAAGCAGCATTAATTTCGTAAGATTCCGCACTAATGGCGGGAGCTATAGGAGCACTAATAAAATCATTATTATTAGTATTGGAAAAGTCATATAATTTGGTATTCTCTTGAGTCGTCGTGACAAAGCAAGCAATCTAACACACGAGCAAACAAAAGGCAAACGAAAAAGACGAACGGAAGAAGGGCGAATAAAAAGCCAAATCTTTTGGAAAATCGTTTTAGAAGTGGGGGAGAGGAAAACGAGAGGCAAATGGCGAATAATGTAATGCAAGAGATGAGAGTTTATGATGGGTACTTGGTATGTCTTGACTTGGTGTAGATCTCCCCGGCAACGGTGCCAGAAATTCTTCTTGCTACTTCTTGAGCTTACGTTGGTTTTTCCCTTGAAGAGGAAAGGGTGATGCAGCACAGTAGAGGTAAGTGTTTCCCTCAGTTAAGAACCAAGGTATCAATCCAGTAGGAGAAGAACACGCAAATCACCAATATATACCTGCACAAACAATCAAACACTTGCACCCAACGCGATAAAGGGGTTGTCAATCCCTTCACGGTCAATTGCAAAAGTGAGATCTGATAGAGATAGATAAACAAAAGATAAAATATTTTTGGGTTTTTTTGGAATATAGATCTGAAAATAAAAGGGGGGGGGGGGGGGGGGGGGGGGGGGGGGGGGGGGGGGGGGGGGGGGGGGGGGGGGGGGGGGGGGGGGGGGGGGGGGGGGGGGGGGGGGGGGGGGGGGGGGGGGGGGGGGGGGGGGGGGGGGGGGGGGGGGGGGGGGGGGGGGGGGGGGGGGGGGGGGGGGGGGGGGGGGGGGGGGGGGGGGGGGGGGGGGGGGGGGGGGGGGGGGGGGGGGGGGGGGGGGGGGGGGGGGGGGGGGGGGGGGGGGGGGGGGGGGGGGGGGGGGGGGGGGGGGGGGGGGGGGGGGGGGGGGGGGGGGGGGGGGGGGGGGGGGGGGGGGGGGGGGGGGGGGGGGGGGCTCAAGCAATATGATGAAAACCCCATCTTTTTATCCTCGATGGCAACAATGCAGTACGTGTCTAGCTACCCCTACTTTGTCACTGGGTGAAATCGCGCAAGAATGAACCCAATGCTAAGCACCTCTCCCATTGCAAGAAAAAACAATCTAGTTAGCCAAACCAAACCGATAAGTCGAAGAGAAAAACAAAGATATCAAATGATGCATAAAAGAATTCAGAGAAGATTCAAATAACATTCATAGATAAGCTGATCATCAATCCACAATTCATCGGATCTCGACAAACACACCACAAAAGAAGATTACACCAGATAGATCTCCAAGAACATCGAGGAGAACGTTGTATTGAGAATCAAAGAGAGAGAAGAAGACGTCTAGCTACTAGCTATGGACCCGTAGGTCTGAGGTAAACTACTCACGCACCATCGGAAGGGCAATGGAGTTGAAGTAGAAGCCCTCCGTGAACGATTCCCCCTCCGACGGGATGCCGGAAAAGGCCCCAAGATGGGATCTCACGGGAACAGAAGGTTGCGGCAGTGGAAAAGTGTTTTCGTGGATTGCTCTGGTGGTTGTGGAATATATGTGAATATATAGGACGAAGGGCTAGGTCAGAGGAGTCCCGAGGGGCCCACAAGGCAGGGGGCGCCCCCCTAGGGCGCACCCTCCACCCTTTTCTCCGCCTCGCGGCTCTTCTGACTTGGACTCCATGTCCCCTGAGTGTCTTCTGGTCCAAGAAATATCATCGTGAAGTTTTATTCCGTTTGGACTCCGTTTGGTATTCCTTTTCTGCGAGGCTCAAAAACAAGGAAAAATCAGAAACTAGCACTGGGCTCTAGGTTAATAGGTTAGTCCCAAAAATAATATAAAATAGCATAGGGGGGGGGGGGGGGGGGGGGGGGGGGGGGGGGGGGGGGGGGGGGGGGGGGGGGGGGGGGGGGGGGGGGGGGGGGGGGGGGGGGGGGGGGGGGGGGGGGGGGGGGGGGGGGGGGGGGGGGGGGGGGGGGGGGGGGGGGGGGGGGGGGGGGGGGGGGGGGGGGGGGGGGGGGGGGGGGGGGGGGGGGGGGGGGGGGGGGGGGGGGATAAAACATCCAAAACAGATAATATAATAGCATGGAACAATAAAAAATTATAGATACATTGGAGACGTATCATCACCATGGGTATTCATACACAAGACATACATCAAGTGTTCTCAAATCTGAATATATAATCCGACGATAACAAAACTTCAAAGGGAAAAGATTCGATTCATCACAAAAAAGATAAAGAGGGAAGAAACACCATATGATCCAACTATATTAACAAAGCTCGCGATACATCAAGATCATGACATCTCAAGAACACGAGGGAGAGAGAGAGAGAGAGAGAGAGATCAAACACATAGCTACTAGTACATACTCCTAGCCTCGAGGGTGAATCACTCCCTCCTCGTCATGGAGAACATCGGGATGATGACTATGGCCTCCGGTGATGATTTCCCCCTCCGAAAAGTTGCTGGAACAGGGATCCAGATGGTATTTCGAGGATACAGAGGCGTGCGGTGGCAGAGTCCAAGTTTTAGGGTTATTTCTGGTGGTTTCTTCATTTATAGGATTCTTTGGCGTTGGTTTCACGCGAAGATGGGCTAAGATGGCCCCACAAGCCACCACAATGAGCCAGGTGGGGCCGGTGCGCCCAGGTGGCTTGTGGAGCCCCTGTGGCTCTTCTGCTCCTTCCACAAAGCTTTGGGGGGTCTCTTATGTTAAAAAAAATCATCAAAAAGTTTCGCTGCATTTGGAGAACTTTTATTTCTGCACGAAAAGCAACACCACGGTAGTTCTACTGAAAACAGCGTCAGTCCGGTTTAGTTCTATTCAAATCATACCAAAACCATAGGGGGGGGGGGGGGGGGGGGGGGGGGGGGGGGGGGGGGGGGGGGGGGGGGGGGGGGGGGGGGGGGGGGGGGGGGGGGGGGGGGGGGGGGGGGGGGGGGGGGGGGGGGGGGGGGGGGGGGGGGGGGGGGGGGGGGGGGGGGGGGGGGGGGGGGGGGGGGGGGGGGGGGGGGGGGGGGGGGGGGGGGGGGGGGGGGGGGGGGGGGGGGGGGGGGGGGGGGGGGGGGGGGGGGGGGGGGGGGGGGGGGGGGGGGGGGGGGGGGGGGGGGGGGGGGGGGGGGGGGGGGGGGGGGGGGGGGGGGGGGGGGGGGGGGGGGGGGGGGGGGGGGGGGGGGGGGGGGGGGGGGGGGGGGGGGGGGGGGGGGGGGGGGGGGGGGGGGGGGGGGGGGGGGGGGGGGGGGGGGGGGGGGGGGGGGGGGGGGGGGGGGGGGGGGGGGGGGGGGGGGGGGGGGGGGGGGGGGGGGGGGGGGGGGGGGGGGGGGGGGGGGGGGGGGGGGGGGGGGGGGGGGGGGGGGGGGGGGGGGGGGGGGGGGGGGGGGGGGGGGGGGGGGGGGGGGGGGGGGGGGGGGGGGGGGGGGGGGGGGGGGGGGGGGGGGGGGGGGGGGGGGGGGGGGGGGGGGGGGGGGGGGGGGGGGGGGGGGGGGGGGGGGGGGGGGGGGGGGGGGGGGGGGGGGGGGGGGGGGGGGGGGGGGGGGGGGGGGGGGGGGGGGGGGGGGGGGGGGGGGGGGGGGGGGGGGGGGGGGGGGGGGGGGGGGGGGGGGGGGGGGGGGGGGGGGGGGGGGGGGGGGGGGGGGGGGGGGGGGGGGGGGGGGGGGGGGGGGGGGGGGGGGGGGGGGGGGGGGGGGGGGGGGGGGGGGGGGGGGGGGGGGGGGGGGGGGGGGGGGGGGGGGGGGGGGGGGGGGGGGGGGGGGGGGGGGGGGGGGGGGGGGGGGGGGGGGGGGGGGGGGGGGGGGGGGGGGGGGGGGGGGGGGGGGGGGGGGGGGGGGGGGGGGGGGGGGGGGGGGGGGGGGGGGGGGGGGGGGGGGGGGGGGGGGGGGGGGGGGGGGGGGGGGGGGGGGGGGGGGGGGGGGGGGGGGGGGGGGGGGGGGGGGGGGGGGGGGGGGGGGGGGGGGGGGGGGGGGGGGGGGGGGGGGGGGGGGGGGGGGGGGGGGGGGGGGGGGGGGGGGGGGGGGGGGGGGGGGGGGGGGGGGGGGGGGGGGGGGGGGGGGGGGGGGGGGGGGGGGGGGGGGGGGGGGGGGGGGGGGGGGGGGGGGGGGGGGGGGGGGGGGGGGGGGGGGGGGGGGGGGGGGGGGGGGGGGGGGGGGGGGGGGGGGGGGGGGGGGGGGGGGGGGGGGGGGGGGGGGGGGGGGGGGGGGGGGGGGGGGGGGGGGGGGGGGGGGGGGGGGGGGGGGGGGGGGGGGGGGGGGGGGGGGGGGGGGGGGGGGGGGGGGGGGGGGGGGGGGGGGGGGGGGGGGGGGGGGGGGGGGGGGGGGGGGGGGGGGGGGGGGGGGGGGGGGGGGGGGGGGGGGGGGGGGGGGGGGGGGGGGGGGGGGGGGGGGGGGGGGGGGGGGGGGGGGGGGGGGGGGGGGGGGGGGGGGGGGGGGGGGGGGGGGGGGGGGGGGGGGGGGGGGGGGGGGGGGGGGGGGGGGGGGGGGGGGGGGGGGGGGGGGGGGGGGGGGGGGGGGGGGGGGGGGGGGGGGGGGGGGGGGGGGGGGGGGGGGGGGGGGGGGGGGGGGGGGGGGGGGGGGGGGGGGGGGGGGGGGGGGGGGGGGGGGGGGGGGGGGGGGGGGGGGGGGGGGGGGGGGGGGGGGGGGGGGGGGGGGGGGGGGGGGGGGGGGGGGGGGGGGGGGGGGGGGGGGGGGGGGGGGGGGGGGGGGGGGGGGGGGGGGGGGGGGGGGGGGGGGGGGGGGGGGGGGGGGGGGGGGGGGGGGGGGGGGGGGGGGGGGGGGGGGGGGGGGGGGGGGGGGGGGGGGGGGGGGGGGGGGGGGGGGGGGGGGGGGGGGGGGGGGGGGGGGGGGGGGGGGGGGGGGGGGGGGGGGGGGGGGGGGGGGGGGGGGGGGGGGGGGGGGGGGGGGGGGGGGGGGGGGGGGGGGGGGGGGGGGGGGGGGGGGGGGGGGGGGGGGGGGGGGGGGGGGGGGGGGGGGGGGGGGGGGGGGGGGGGGGGGGGGGGGGGGGGGGGGGGGGGGGGGGGGGGGGGGGGGGGGGGGGGGGGGGGGGGGGGGGGGGGGGGGGGGGGGGGGGGGGGGGGGGGGGGGGGGGGGGGGGGGGGGGGGGGGGGGGGGGGGGGGGGGGGGGGGGGGGGGGGGGGGGGGGGGGGGGGGGGGGGGGGGGGGGGGGGGGGGGGGGGGGGGGGGGGGGGGGGGGGGGGGGGGGGGGGGGGGGGGGGGGGGGGGGGGGGGGGGGGGGGGGGGGGGGGGGGGGGGGGGGGGGGGGGGGGGGGGGGGGGGGGGGGGGGGGGGGGGGGGGGGGGGGGGGGGGGGGGGGGGGGGGGGGGGGGGGGGGGGGGGGGGGGGGGGGGGGGGGGGGGGGGGGGGGGGGGGGGGGGGGGGGGGGGGGGGGGGGGGGGGGGGGGGGGGGGGGGGGGGGGGGGGGGGGGGGGGGGGGGGGGGGGGGGGGGGGGGGGGGGGGGGGGGGGGGGGGGGGGGGGGGGGGGGGGGGGGGGGGGGGGGGGGGGGGGGGGGGGGGGGGGGGGGGGGGGGGGGGGGGGGGGGGGGGGGGGGGGGGGGGGGGGGGGGGGGGGGGGGGGGGGGGGGGGGGGGGGGGGGGGGGGGGGGGGGGGGGGGGGGGGGGGGGGGGGGGGGGGGGGGGGGGGGGGGGGGGGGGGGGGGGGGGGGGGGGGGGGGGGGGGGGGGGGGGGGGGGGGGGGGGGGGGGGGGGGGGGGGGGGGGGGGGGGGGGGGGGGGGGGGGGGGGGGGGGGGGGGGGGGGGGGGGGGGGGGGGGGGGGGGGGGGGGGGGGGGGGGGGGGGGGGGGGGGGGGGGGGGGGGGGGGGGGGGGGGGGGGGGGGGGGGGGGGGGGGGGGGGGGGGGGGGGGGGGGGGGGGGGGGGGGGGGGGGGGGGGGGGGGGGGGGGGGGGGGGGGGGGGGGGGGGGGGGGGGGGGGGGGGGGGGGGGGGGGGGGGGGGGGGGGGGGGGGGGGGGGGGGGGGGGGGGGGGGGGGGGGGGGGGGGGGGGGGGGGGGGGGGGGGGGGGGGGGGGGGGGGGGGGGGGGGGGGGGGGGGGGGGGGGGGGGGGGGGGGGGGGGGGGGGGGGGGGGGGGGGGGGGGGGGGGGGGGGGGGGGGGGGGGGGGGGGGGGGGGGGGGGGGGGGGGGGGGGGGGGGGGGGGGGGGGGGGGGGGGGGGGGGGGGGGGGGGGGGGGGGGGGGGGGGGGGGGGGGGGGGGGGGGGGGGGGGGGGGGGGGGGGGGGGGGGGGGGGGGGGGGGGGGGGGGGGGGGGGGGGGGGGGGGGGGGGGGGGGGGGGGGGGGGGGGGGGGGGGGGGGGGGGGGGGGGGGGGGGGGGGGGGGGGGGGGGGGGGGGGGGGGGGGGGGGGGGGGGGGGGGGGGGGGGGGGGGGGGGGGGGGGGG
Source organism: Thinopyrum obtusiflorum (assembly GCA_036873465.1). Taxonomy (NCBI): domain Eukaryota; kingdom Viridiplantae; phylum Streptophyta; class Magnoliopsida; order Poales; family Poaceae; genus Thinopyrum; species Thinopyrum obtusiflorum. Next base: position 30,295 of record JAAAWM010010032.1, read on the forward strand.
GGGGGGGGGGGGGGGGGGGGGGGGGGGGGGGGGGGGGGGGGGGGGGGGGGGGGGGGGGGGGGGGGGGGGGGGGGGGGGGGGGGGGGGGGGGGGGGGGGGGGGGGGGGGGGGGGGGGGGGGGGGGGGGGGGGGGGGGGGGGGGGGGGGGGGGGGGGGGGGGGGGGGGGGGGGGGGGGGGGGGGGGGGGGGGGGGGGGGGGGGGGGGGGGGGGGGGGGGGGGGGGGGGGGGGGGGGGGGGGGGGGGGGGGGGGGGGGGGGGGGGGGGGGGGGGGGGGGGGGGGGGGGGGGGGGGGGGGGGGGGGGGGGGGGGGGGGGGGGGGGGGGGGGGGGGGGGGGGGGGGGGGGGGGGGGGGGGGGGGGGGGGGGGGGGGGGGGGGGGGGGGGGGGGGGGGGGGGGGGGGGGGGGGGGGGGGGGGGGGGGGGGGGGGGGGGGGGGGGGGGGGGGGGGGGGGGGGGGGGGGGGGGGGGGGGGGGGGGGGGGGGGGGGGGGGGGGGGGGGGGGGGGGGGGGGGGGGGGGGGGGGGGGGGGGGGGGGGGGGGGGGGGGGGGGGGGGGGGGGGGGGGGGGGGGGGGGGGGGGGGGGGGGGGGGGGGGGGGGGGGGGGGGGGGGGGGGGGGGGGGGGGGGGGGGGGGGGGGGGGGGGGGGGGGGGGGGGGGGGGGGGGGGGGGGGGGGGGGGGGGGGGGGGGGGGGGGGGGGGGGGGGGGGGGGGGGGGGGGGGGGGGGGGGGGGGGGGGGGGGGGGGGGGGGGGGGGGGGGGGGGGGGGGGGGGGGGGGGGGGGGGGGGGGGGGGGGGGGGGGGGGGGGGGGGGGGGGGGGGGGGGGGGGGGGGGGGGGGGGGGGGGGGGGGGGGGGGGGGGGGGGGGGGGGGGGGGGGGGGGGGGGGGGGGGGGGGGGGGGGGGGGGGGGGGGGGGGGGGGGGGGGGGGGGGGGGGGGGGGGGGGGGGGGGGGGGGGGGGGGGGGGGGGGGGGGGGGGGGGGGGGGGGGGGGGGGGGGGGGGGGGGGGGGGGGGGGGGGGGGGGGGGGGGGGGGGGGGGGGGGGGGGGGGGGGGGGGGGGGGGGGGGGGGGGGGGGGGGGGGGGGGGGGGGGGGGGGGGGGGGGGGGGGGGGGGGGGGGGGGGGGGGGGGGGGGGGGGGGGGGGGGGGGGGGGGGGGGGGGGGGGGGGGGGGGGGGGGGGGGGGGGGGGGGGGGGGGGGGGGGGGGGGGGGGGGGGGGGGGGGGGGGGGGGGGGGGGGGGGGGGGGGGGGGGGGGGGGGGGGGGGGGGGGGGGGGGGGGGGGGGGGGGGGGGGGGGGGGGGGGGGGGGGGGGGGGGGGGGGGGGGGGGGGGGGGGGGGGGGGGGGGGGGGGGGGGGGGGGGGGGGGGGGGGGGGGGGGGGGGGGGGGGGGGGGGGGGGGGGGGGGGGGGGGGGGGGGGGGGGGGGGGGGGGGGGGGGGGGGGGGGGGGGGGGGGGGGGGGGGGGGGGGGGGGGGGGGGGGGGGGGGGGGGGGGGGGGGGGGGGGGGGGGGGGGGGGGGGGGGGGGGGGGGGGGGGGGGGGGGGGGGGGGGGGGGGGGGGGGGGGGGGGGGGGGGGGGGGGGGGGGGGGGGGGGGGGGGGGGGGGGGGGGGGGGGGGGGGGGGGGGGGGGGGGGGGGGGGGGGGGGGGGGGGGGGGGGGGGGGGGGGGGGGGGGGGGGGGGGGGGGGGGGGGGGGGGGGGGGGGGGGGGGGGGGGGGGGGGGGGGGGGGGGGGGGGGGGGGGGGGGGGGGGGGTATGCTATTTTATATTATTTTTGGGACTAACCTATTAACCTAGAGCCTAGTGCTAGTTTCTGTTTTTTCCTTATTTTTGAGCCTCACAGAAAAGGAATACCAAATGGAGTCCAAACGGAATAAAACTTCACGATGATTTTTCTTGGACCAGAAGACACTCAGGGGACTTGGAGTCCAAGTCAGAAGAGCCGCGAGGCGGCGACAAGGGTGGAGGGCGCACCTAGGGGGGCGCGCCCCCTGCCTTGTGGTCCCCTCGGGACTCCTCTGACCTAGCCCTTCCTCCTATATATTCACATATATTTCAGAACCACCAGAGCAATCCAAGAAAACACTTTTCCACCGACGCAACCTTCTGTTCCCGTGAGATCCCATCTTGGGGCCTTTTCCGGCATCCCGCCGGAGGGGGAATCGTTCACGGAGGGCTTCTACATCAACTCCATTGCCCTTCCGATGGTGCGTGAGTAGTTTACCTCAGACCTATGGGTCCATAGCTAGTAGCTAGATGCTTCTTCTCTCTCTTTGATTCTCAATACAACGTTCTCTTAGATGTTCTTGGAGATCTATCCGATGTAATCTTCTTTTGCGGTGTGTTTGTCCAGATCCGATGAATTGTGAATTTATGATCAGCTTATCTATGAATGTTATTTGAATATTCTCTGAATTTTGTTTGATTGTTCTCTGGCCAGTGGACAAGTGTGTCGCATCTTATAACATACAAACTTTTGAACTAGACAAAACAAGAAAATAGCTCGAATACGGATGACATAAGGCTAGCTAACTTTATGAAAGCCAGAGAGAATTCATGATTATAATCTTCATTGCCATCCACCAGCACTTGATTCAAATCAT
>JAAAWM010010033.1:0-32905 GCA_036873465.1 Thinopyrum obtusiflorum
ACTGACCGATGCGGCATCCGCCAAGGAGCGTCGCAGCAACGCAGAGGCTAAGCTGAAGACTCCGCGAGGAGCAGGCCGCCCACAACCAACGGCTTCAGTAGCGGGAGGAGGAGCTCAAGTCCCCTGAAGTGACGCTTGTCGATCGCGACGCCAATTTGGTCCAGGAGGCCGCCGACCAAGCCGCGGTGCTGCTTCTTCTTCTTAGGGACGGACCTTGAGGAGGAGCTGCTTCTTCTTCTTGGGGACGGCCTCAGGAGGACGGAGGGCACCCTCGTCATCCGAGTTTTTGACCACTGCGGCCTGGTAGGCGCGCTCGAGGGAGCACACCACATCCTTCTCGTCGCAAGCGGCCATGACGATGCCGCCCCTTCCTGGCATCTTGAGGACATTGTAGCCATGGTAAGTCACTACCATGAACTTGGCAAGGGTCGGATACCCGAGAATGGCGTTATACGGGAGGCGAATGTGGGTGACATCATAGTCGATGAGCTCGGTGTGGTAGTTGTTAGGCTTGCCCAAAGTGACAGGGAGTCGAATCTGTCCCTGGAGAACGGTGGAGCCATCGGCACTCCTGAGAAGGGCTTGGTGGGAGGAGCTGGTCGTAGGGCACCTGGAGCGTCTCGAACGTCTTGACATAGAGAACGTTGATCCCCGCGCCACTGTCGATGAGTGCCTTGGTGACAAGGACGTTGCTGATGGTCGGTGAGCAGAGCATTGGGAGCACGCCGGCAGTGGCCAAGCACTTGAGTTAGTCTGTAGAATCAAAGGTAACGGCATACTTGGACCACCTGAGGGGACGCGACGCCCCAATCTTGGGAAGGGCCGCGTTCACCTCATGAGCGAACTGCTTGAAGACGCGATGAGAGGCGGGGGCCTGAGCGCCACCCATGATGCAGGCAAAGGCACGAGGCTCTTGGAAGCCCCCAACCCCATCGTCTTGGCGGCGGTCGTCGTTCCTCCTTGGCGGCGGTGGCAGCGGAGGGAGGCCAGCATTGCCCTGAGGACGGTCCTCACGAGGCTAGTCTCTCCAAGGGCCATCGCGAGGCTAGCCCTGCCAGCAGTCCTCACGGGGCTGATCACGCCAGTCCTGGCAGGGGTCGCGATTGTCCCAGCGGCCTCCACGACTTCCCCCTCTGCGGCCATAGCCTTGGCCATTGCACTCGGGACGGCGGCCAAGGCGCCCGTCGTGGATTCCCCTGAGCTCCTAGCAGTCGTTGGTGTTGTGGCTGTGGACGTTGTGGAAGACGTAGAACGGGCGGCTGCCCCTGGAGGATTTTGCGTGGTCGTAGCCGCGCTTCATCTCAGGTTCAGCCGTGAGCCCAGCAGGGCCCTTGCGCTTCACGTCCTTAGCCCTGGACTTCTTGTCTTCAGGATCGGCCTCCGGGAGCTCCAGGAGGGAGAGGCGACCTTCCTCTGCCCTGGCGCATCTGGCGGCCATGTTGAACATCTCCAGAGCCGAGCACAAGTCCTCGTGTATGGCAAGCTCCTCCTTAATCTTGAGATCCCGAACGCCTTCAAAGAACGCCAAAATGATGGTTTCGTCTGACACTGTCGAGATCTTGAGGCGAACGTTCGTGAAGCGTTGTATGTATTTGTGCAAGGTTTTGCCTGACTGCTACTTGATGCGCCACAGGACGCCTGCAGCAGGAGCGCAGTCGCTAGTTCCCTGGTAGTTGGCGATGAAGCGCTCGCGCAGCTCGTAGAGCTGGAGGAAGGTTCAGGAGCCATGAACGCGCGCCATCCTTGAGGGCCATGGGAAACCAATTCGCCATGATTTCATTGTTGCCGTTCGCCGCCTCGATGCTCAGCTCGTAGAGCTGGAGGAACTCAGCGGGGTCAGGAGTGCCGTTGTACCCCGGAGGCAGATCTGGCTTGAACTTGCCAGGCCAGACGACACGGCGCAGCTCCGGGGTGAATGCACGACAACCTGCCACACTCACAGGAGCCAGCCGCAGAGGAGGAGCCCGATCTTGACGCCTGCGCACCGCCGCCTCTGGCGGCACATGGTATTGACATGGCGGTGCTGGAAGCGCGCGCACTTCTCCTTGGGGCCACTGCACCACCTTGCAACTTTCTTCATCGCGCGCCAGCACCTTGCGCGGTGATACGTCTCCAACGTATCTATAATTTTTGATTGTTCCATGCTATTATATTATCTGTTTTGGATGTTTAATGGGCTTTATTATGCACTTTTATATTATTTTTGGGACTAACCTATTAACCGAAGGCCCAGTGCAAATTGCTGTTTTTTTGCCTATTTCAGTGTTTCGCAGAAAAGGAATATCAAACGGAATCCAAACAGAATGAAACCTTCACGAGGATCGATTTTGGAAACAAACGCAATCCAGGAGACTTGGAGTGGACATCAAGGAAGCAACAAGGTGGCCACGAGGCAGGGAGGCGCGCCCAGGGGGAAGGCGCGCCCCCCACCCTCGTGGGCCCCTCGTAGCTCCACCGATCTATTTCTTTCGCCTATATATACTCTTATACCCTGAAACTATCGAGGGGAGCCACGAAACCTATTTTCCACTGCCGCAACCTTCTGTACCCGTGAGATCCCATCTTTGGGCCTTTTCCGGCGCTCCGCCGGAGGGGGAGTCGATCACGGAGGGCTTCTACATCAACACCATAGCCTCTCCGATGATGTGTGAGTAGTTTACCATAGACCTATGGGTCCATAGTTATTAGCTAGATGTCTTCTTCTCTCTCTTTGGATCTCAATACAAAGTTCTCCTCGATCTTCTTGGAGATCTATTCGATGTGATTCTTTTTGCGGTGTGTTTGTCGAGATCCGATGAATTGTGGGTTTTTGATCAAGATTATCTATGAACAACATTTGATTCTTCTCTGAATTCTTATATGCATGATTTGATATCTTTGCAAGTCTCTTCGAATTATCAGTTTGGTTTGGCCGACTAGATTGATCTTTCTTGCAATGGGAGAAGTGCTTAGCTTTGGTTCAATCTTGTGGTGTCCTTTCCCAGTGACAGCAGGGGCAGCAAGGCACGTATTGTATTGTTGCCATCGAGGATAAAAAGATGGGGTTTATATCATATTGCTTGAGTTTATCCCTCTACATCATGTCATCTTGCCTAATGCGTTACTCTGTTGTTATGAACTTAATACTCTAGATGCATGCTGGATAGCGGTCGATGTGTGGAATAATAGTAGTAGATGCAGAATCATTTCGGTCTACTTGTCACGGACGTGATGCTTATGTTCATGATCATGCCTAGATATTCTCATAACTATGCGCTTTTCTATCAATTGCTCGACAGTAATTTGTTCACCCACCATAAAATATGCTATCTTGAGAGAAGCCACTAGTGAAACCTATGGCCACCGGGTCTATTTTCCATCATATTAATCTCCCGTCAACTAGCTATTTCTATCGCCATTTATTTTGCAATCTTTACTTTTCAATCTATACAACAAAAATACCAAAAATATTTATCTTATTATCTTTATCAGATCTCACTTTTGCAAGTGGTCGTGAAGGGATTGACAACCCCTTTATCGCGTTGGTTGCAAGGTTCTTGATGGTTGGTGCAGGTACTAGGGATATGCGTGTAATCTCCTATTGGATTGATACCTTGGTTCTCAAAAACTGAGGGAAATACTTACACTACTTTGCTGCATCACCCTTTCCTCTTCAAGGGAAAACCAACGCATGCTCAAGAGGTAGCAAGAAGGATTTCTGGCGCCATTGCCGGGGATATCTACGCACAAGTCAGGACATACCAAGTACCCATCACAAACTCTTATCCCTCGCATTACATTATTTGCCATTTGCCTCTCGTTTTCCTCTCCCCCACTTCACCCTTTTATTCATGTCATGAAAGATCAATTTTCTGGCCTTCCTAGTGAAGATGCCGCTACCCATCTAAACAACTTTGTTGATTTGTGCGATATGCAAAAGAAGAAAGATGTGGATAATGATATTGTTTAATTGAAGCTATTTCCGTTTTCGCTTAGAGATCGTGCTAAAACTTGGTTTTCTTATTTGCCTAAAAATACTGATTCATGGAATAAGTGCAAAGATGCTTTTATCTCGAAGTATTTTCCTCCCGCTAAGATCATCTCTCTTAGAAATGATATTATGAATTTTAAGCAACTTGATCATGAGCATGTTGCATAAGCTTGGGAGAGGATGAAATTAATGATACGTAATTGCCCTACACATGGTTTGAATTTATGGATGATTATACAAAAAAATTATGCCGGATTGAATTTTGCTTCTAGAAATCTTTTAGATTCGGCTGAGAGAGGCACTTTTATGGAAATCACTTTAGGAGAAGCTACTAAACTCCTAGATAATATTATGGTTAATTATTCTCAATGGCACACCGAAAGATCTACTAGTAAAAAGGTTCATGCGATAGAAGAGATTAATGTTTTGAGTGGAAAGATGGATGAACTTATGAAATTGTTTGCTAATAAGAGTATTTCTTCTGATCCTAATGATATGCCTTTGTCCACTTTGATTGAGAATAATAATGAATCTATGGATGTGAATTTTGTTGGTAGGAACAATTTTGGTAACAACGCATATAGAGGAAACTTTAATTCTAGGCTGTTCCCTAGTAATTCCTCTAATAATTATGGTAATTCTTACAACAACTCTTATGGAAATTTTAATAAGATGCCCTCTAATTTTGAGACTAGTGTTAAAGAATTTATGATTTCGCAAAAGAATTTCAATGCTTTGCTTGAAGAAAAATTGCCTAAGATTGATGAGTTGGCTAGGAACGTGGATAAAATTTCTCTTGATGTTGATTCTTTGAAACTTAGATCTATTCCACCTAAGCATGATATCAATGAGTCTCTCAAAGCCATGAGAATTTCCATTGATGAGTGAAAAGAAAGAACCGCTAGGATGCGTGCTAAAAAAGATTGCTTTGTGAAAGCGTGTTCTTCTAGTTTCCATGATAATAATGATGAAGATCTAAAAGTGATTGATGTATCCCCTATTAAATCTTTGTTTTCCAATATGAATCTTGATAAAGATGGGACTAAAGATGAGTTAACTTTAGTTAAAAGGCGTCCCAATGATTCGGAGTTTTTAGATCTTGATGCAAAAATTGGTAAAAGTGGGATTGAAGAGGTCAAAACTTTACATAGCAATGAACCCACTATTATGGATTTCAAGGAATTTAATTATGATAATTGTTATTTTATAGATTGTATTTCCTTTTTTCAATCCGTGTTGAATTCTCCTCATGCTTATAATCAAAATAAAGCTTTTACCAAACATATCGTTGATGCTTTGATGCAGTCTTATGAAGAAAAACTTGAATTAGAAGTTTCTATCCCTAGAAAACTTTATGATGAGTGGGAACCTACTATTAAAATTAAGATTAATGATCATGAATGCTATGCTTTATGTGATTTGGGTGCTAGTGTTTCCATGATTCCAAAAACTTTGTCTGATGTGTTAGGTTTCCGTGAATTTTAGGTTTCCGTGAATTTGATGACTGTTCTTTAAATTTGCATCTCGCAGATTCCACCATTAAGAAACCTATGGGAAGGATTAATGATGTTCCTATTGTTGCAAATAGGAATTATGTGCCCGTAGATTTCATCGTTCTTGATATAGATTGCAATCCTACATGTCCTATTATTCTTGGTAGACCTTTCCTTAGAACGATTGGTGCAATTATTGATATGAAAGAAGGAAATATTCGGTTCCAATTTCCGTTAAGGAAGGGCATGGAACACTTTCCTAGGAAGAAAATTAAATTACCTTATGAATCCATTATGAGAGCCACTTATGGATTTCATACCAAAGATGACAATACCTAGATCTATTCTTATTTTTATGCCTAGCTAGGGGCGTTAAACGATAGTGCTTGTTGGGAGGCAACCCAATTTTATTTTTGTTCCTTGCATTTTGTTCCTGTTTAGTAATAAATAATTCATCTAGCCTCTGGTTAGATGTGGTTTTATGTTTTAATTAGTGTTTGTGCCAAGTAAGACCAATAGGATCTTCTTGGGTGATAATTATTTGATCTTGCTGAAAAAGACAGAAACTTTCTGCTCACGAAAACAATTGTTAAAAATAACCAGAAAGTGATAAAATACTGATTCCAATTGCAGTAGATCAATAATCAAATTATCTAGGTCTTCCTATTTTGGCAGAATTTTTTATGTTCCATAAGTATACGTTTGATACAGATTACTACAGACTGTTCTGTTTTTGACAGATTCTGTTTTTCGTGTGTTGTTTGCTTATTTTGATGAATCTATGGCTAGTATCGGGGGGTATGAACCATAGAGAAGTAGGAATACATTTGGTTTAACACCAATATAAATAAAGAATGAGTTCATTACAGTACCTTAAAGTGGTGGTTTGTTTTCTTACACTAACTAAGCTCATGAGATTTTCTGTTGAGTTTTGTGTTGTGAAGTTTTCAAGTTTTGGGTAAAGATTTGATGGATTATGGAATAAGGAGTGGCAAGAGCCTAATCTTGGGGATGCCCCGGAAGGCATCCCCTCTTTCGTCTTCGTCTATCGGTAACTTTACTTGAGGTTGTATTTTTATTCACCACATGATATGTGTTTTGCTTGGAGCGTCTTGTATGATTTGATTCTTTGCTTGTTAGTTTACCACAATCATCCTTGCTGTACACACCTTTTGGGAGAGACACACATGAATCAGAATTTATTAGAATACTCTATGTGCTTCACTTATATCTTTTGAGCTAGATAATTTTGCTCTAGTGCTTCACTTATACCTTTTTAGAGCACGGTGGTGGTTTTATTTTGTAGAAATTATTGATCTCTCATGATTTACTTATATTATTTTGAGAGTCTTTTAGAACAGCATGGTAATTTGCTTTGGCTATAAATTAGTCCTAATATGATGGGCATCCAAGATGGGTATCATAAAAACTTTCATATAAAGTGCATTGAATACTATGAGAAGTTTGATACTTGATGATGGTTTTGAGATATGAAGATGGTGATATTAGAGTTGTGCTAGTTAAGTAATTGTGAATTTGAGAAATACTTGTGTTGAAGTTTACAAGTCCCGTAGCATTCACGTATGGTAACCATTGTGTGACAAATTTGAAACATGAGGTGTTCTTTGATTGTCATCCTTATGAGTGGCGGTCGGGGACGAGCGATGGTCTTTTCCTACCAATCTATCCCCCTAGGAGCATGTGCGTAATGCTTGGTTTTTGATGACTTGTATATTTTTGCAATAAGTATGTGAGTTCTTTATGACTAATGTTGAGTCCATGGATTATACGCACTCTCACCTTTCCATCATTGCTAGCCTCTTCGGCACCGTGCATTGCCCTTTCTCACCTTGAGAGTTGGTGCAAACTTCGCCGGTGCATCCAAACCCCATGATATGATACGCTCTATCACACATAAACCTCCTTATATCTTCCTCAAAACAGCCACCATACCTACCTATTATGGCATTTCCATAGCCATTCCGAGATATATTGCCATGCAACTTTCCACCATTCCGTTTATTATGACACGCTTCATCATTGTCATATTGCCTTGCATGATCATGTAGTTGACATCGTATTTGTGGCAAGGCACCATGCATAATTTTTTCATACATGTCACTCTTGTTTCATTGCCCATCCCGGTACACTGCCGGAGGCACTCATATAGAGTCATATTTTGTTCTAGTATCGAGTTGTAAATAAATAGAAGTGTGATGATCATCATTAATAGAGCATTGTCCCATGAAAAAAAAAGAGAAAGGCCAAATAAAAAAAGGAAGGCCCCCCCAAAAAAGAAGGGACAATGCTACTATCCTTTTTCCACACTTGTGCTTCAAAGTAGCACCATGATCTTTATGATAGAGAGTCTCCTATTTTGTCACTTTCCTATACTAGTGGGAATTTTTCATTATAGAACTTGGCTTGTATATTCCAACAATGGGCTTCCTCAAATGCCCTAGGTCTTCGTGAGCAAGCAAGTTGGATGCACACCCACTTAGTTTCTTTTGTTGAGCTTTCATACATTTATAGCTCTAGTGCATCCATTGCATGGCAATCCCTACTCCTTGCATTGACATCAATTGATGGGCATCTCTCTACCCCATTGATTAGCCGCGTCAATGTGAGACTTTCTCTTTTTTTGTCTTCTCCACACAACCCCCATCATTATATTCTATTCCACCCATAGTGCTATGTCCATGGCTCACGCTCATGTATTGCGTGAAAATTGAAAAAGTTTGAGAAATACGAAAGTATGAAACAATTGCTTGGCTTGTCATCAGGGTTGTGCATGATGAGAGCATTTTTGTGTGACGAAAATGAAGCATGGCCAAACTATATGATTTTGTAGGGATGAGCTTTCTTTGGCTATGTTATTTTGAGAAGACATAATTGCTTAGTTAGTATGCTTGAAGTATTATTATTTTTATGTCAATATTAAACTTTTATCTTGAATCTTTCGGATCTGAACATTCATGCCACAATAAAGAAAATTACATTGAAAATTATGTTAGGTAGCATTCCACATCAAAAATTCTGTTTTTATCATTTACCTACTCAAGGACGAGCAGGAATTAAGCTCGGGGATGCTTGATACGTCTCCAACATATCTATAATTTTTTATTGTTCCATGCTAGTATATTATCTGTTTTGGATGTTTAATGGGCTTTATTATGCACTTTTATATTATTTTTGGGACTAACCTATTAACCAAAGGCCCAGTGCAAATTGCTGTTTTTTTTTCCTATTTCAGTGTTTCGCAGAAAAGGAATATCAAACGGAATCCAAACGGAATGAAACCTTTGCGAGGATCATTTTTGGAACAAACGCAATCCAGGAGACTTGGAGTGGACGTCAAGGAAGCAACGAGGCAGCCACGAGGCAGGGAGGCGCGCCCAGGGGGTAGGCGCGCCCCCACCCTCGTGGGACCCTCGTAGCTCCACCGACCTATTTCTTTCGCCTATATATACTCTTATACCCTGAAACCATTGAGGGGAGCCACGAAACCTATTTTCCACCGCTGCAACCTTCTGTACCCATGAGCTCCCTTCTTAGGGCCTTTTCCGGCGCTCCGCCGGAGGGGGAATCAATCACAGAGGGCTTCTACATCAACACCATAGCCTCTTCGATGATGTGTGAGTAGTTTACCACAGACGTTCGGGTCCATAGTTATTAGCTAGATGGCTTCTTCTCTCTCTTTGGATCTCAATACAAAGTTCTCCTCGATCTTCTTGGAGATCTATTTGATGTAATTCTTTTTGTGGTGTGTTTGTCGAGATCCGATGAATTGTGGGTTTATGATCAAGATTATCTATGAACAATATTTGATTCTTCTTTGAATTCTTATATGCATGATTTGATATCTTGGCAAATCTCTTCGAATTATCAGTTTGGTTTGGCCTACTATATTGATCTTTCTTGCAATGGGAGAAGTGCTTAGCTTTGGGTTCAATCTTGCGGTGTCCTTTCCCAGTGACAGCAGGGGCAGCAAGGCACGTATTGTATTGTTGCCATCGAGGATAAAAAGATGGGGTTTATATCATATTGCTTGAGTTTATCCCTCTACATCATGTCATCTTGCCTAATGCGTTACTCTGTTCTTATGAACTTAATACTCTAGATGCATGCTGGATAGCGGTCGATGTGTGGAGTAATAGTAGTAAATGCAGAATCGTTTCGGTCTACTTGTCACGGACGTGATGCCTATGTTCATGATCATGCCTAGATATTCTCATAACTATGCGCTTTTCTATCAATTGCTCGACAGTAATTTGTTCACCCACCATAAAATATGTTATCTTGAGAGAAGCCACTAGTGAAACCTATGGCCCCCAGGTCTATTTTCCATCATATTAATCTCCCGTCAACTAGCTATTTCTATCACCGCTTATTTTAGAATCTTTACTTTTCAATCTATACAACAAAAATACCAAAAGTATTTATCTTATTATCTTTATCAGATCTCACTTTTGCAAGTGGCCGTGAAGGGATTGACAACCCCTTTATCGTGTTAGTTGCAAGGTTCTTGATTGTTTGTGCAGGTACTAGGGATTTGCGTGTAGTCTCCTACTGGATTGATACCTTGGTTCTCAAAAACTGAGGGAAATACTTACACTACTTTGATGCATCACCCTTTCCTCTTCAAGGGAAAACCAACGCATGCTCAAGAGGTAGCACACGGCGGGTCGCGCCGGGGTGCCTCACGCCTCGGCTCGGGGTCTGCGCAATGCAGAGGAGGACGAAGAGGTGCGCCGTGTGACACATCGCCCGCCAGGGACGGCGGAGGACGGGGCCGGGCGATAGCGCAGAAGCTCACGCACCATGAGCAGCGCAACCTGTGCGTTCACCGGCCCGCGACGAGCGTGAGAAGACGATGCTGTGACTGCGGTGGGTGATGGAGTCGTGGTGCGGCGTCATGCCACACGGATGGTGGCAGCGACGAGTCCTACTGTTCACGGGCAGCAGGGACGGTTGCGGCGTTGGACACCAGGGAGGCAGAGTGGCGAGGTGCGCCGTTGCCCACACGTGCCGTCTGAGCGACACGAGCGGCCCGGCGCTCGGTATGGACACGGCGAGCGTCAGCCATGGGAAAGACGGAACAGCCGCCGAGCAAACAATGGAAGAGAGGCTTCGACACGCCCCTACCTGGCGTGCCAAACGTCAGATTAAGGGCTTCGCAAACCCAAGAAAGGTTCAAACTCTGGGGTGTGTGCGAATAACTCAACCTCTTCAGCCAACCAGCTCATCACCCTCACGGCCTAGCTTGATGAACAAGGAAGAAGATGGACACGATAGTTTACCCAGGTTCGGGCCACCTTGCGGTGTAAGACCATACTCCTGCTTTGTGGTGGATTAGCCTCACGAGGGGCTGAGGATGAACTGGTACAAGGGAAGAACAACCTTGCAAGGTCTGCTCTGGTGTGGGTGCGAGTCGATGAAGTGTGTATCGGATCGTCTCTCTTGGTGATGGTTGACCTATATTTATAGTGGCCTCAGTCCTCTTCCCCCAAACAAAGGCGGGGAAGGGATGCCACAGTGGCCAATTTGAAAGGGGACAAGTAGTACATCTTATCCTGATGAAAGGTGGTCTTCGCCTACAAAGCTTCTGGTCGTCACGCTACGGTGGGCTCGGTGATGACATCCTCCTGCCATCCTGGCGGTCTTGGTCTCATTGCACGGGAATGGAAACCTTTGGCTGATTCCTCGGGACCCCGCCCCTGCGCTTGCCTCCTTTGCACCAAAGAGGAAACTGGTTCCTCTACGCCCACTAGCGCCCGGCTTGCCCTGGTTGTCATGGCTTGCGTCACCTCAACCAAGTGAGGTTGGGCACCTGCATAGAAATCTCCGTTCCTCAGGAGGCAGCCAAGGGAGGCCGCTCCCTCCGGAGGTCTTGATGTAGCCCGCCTCGCGAGGCTTGGACCCTCACAAGGGTCTTGTCTTGATGGTGTTGCAGATGTGCCATACCTGGCCATCGATGGAGCCACGCCGTGGGCCGCAGGCAGGCAAGTCCGGGTACCCTAGTTCCCACAATGCCGACATACGTTATTTCCTCTTGCAGATTCATACAAAGAAAAGAAATAGGCACACTGTAGAACGCCTAAACTCTCTTGTGTTTATACAATTTAATTCGAGAATGATGGCTAAGAAACAAATGATCAAGGAAAAAAAGATTGTTGATGTCCTCTTATCTACTGAAACTACCGAAGCTCAAGGTTTTGTTTTTGAGGGTGGGGATGATTAAGCAACAGTCATCTACAGGGATGACGATGAGGAGGAGATGTATAGTACAGTGATGTCAGGGGGTGTCACTGGAGAAGCAATGGGAGGCAATGAACTGATTGAACCATGTAGAAGTGCCAGAATAAGACAAACTATATGAAGAAGAGTTTGATTCTGAAGAAGAGGAGTTCGATGACGAGGAGGAGATGCATTCAGAGGATCAGAATGATTGTTGACAATTGTGAAGGCCCAAATGCATGAGTGCCCTTTCTTAAGTGCTTTATTTTTTATCTTATATCTTTATGGCACTACATGTCGAACTATTTGCGCACACATTTGTGTGGAATTTTACCTTTATGACTTGTCAGAGAAGTCTTTCAAATAAGACTCTAGGAATAAAAAACTTCATTTTGAAGTCTGATCTACTGAACTTATAATTATAATGTTATATAATATTGGGTCTTGCGTTGATGTTTGCCTCTCTATTTGAATATTATGTGATGTATATGTTATTTGTATCATGAAATTGTCCTTTTGGACTGCTACAGTACAAAATGTGTATGCTAAGCCTAGCAAAAAATTGTCCTCTAGTACTCCTAACTTGCTACCATAGAAAATGCCTTGCCGCACCTAGTTGATGCCTAGGCTACACCTAGGCAGGCTAGGCGCTAGGTAGAGGGTCACTGCGCGCCTACCGCCTAGCACTTTTTCCAACCGTGCTCTTAAGTAGATGTTTGGGATCACTTCTTGATCATTACTAGTTCACGACCGATTATGCGTAGATTACTCTTCTTATTCTTGTACTCGTAAGTTAGCCACATACAAATGCTTAGTGCCTGCTGCAACCTAACCTCTTAACCATTCCATACCCATTAATCTTTGCTAGTTTTGAGACCCTTGGTAATGAGATTGCTAAGTCCTCGTGGCTCACAATTCCTATAACAATAGGTGCAGGTACAGGTAAAGTGATGTTTTGACGTGAGAGCGATACATGCTTGTTCGATTTGGAATTCTTCTTCTTCTTCTTCTTCTTCTTCATCGATCATAGGATTGGTTCCCGGTCGAGAACCTGGGATTACTAGGGTAGATGTCGTTCTTCTTTTTCATTTGATTTCATCCGTAGTCGGATCCTGCTCTTCTGCATGATGATTGCTATGTATTGATGTATGTATTCATGATGTAGCTTGTGGTGAGTGTAAGCCTCTATCTGGTATTCTCATCTACTCAATACATGGTATGTTTTAATTATATCCACCGTGTGAAGCGTCTCTAATATGTGCTTCCATCATTGGCAGGACTTCCAAGTTCGTCGAGGATAGGACCACATATTGGGCATTACATTTCAAGCAGTGAATTGTAGAAAACCACCACATTGGAGTATAGGTTTGCATAAAACATCGGTTTGCAAATTTCTGCCAGAATCCACTCATTCTCGGCCTAATCTTTTGCAAAAAAACACTAGTTGACAGTTTTTGCTAATTTGATGATGATTATGACAGATGGAGCCCACCATTTGTTGACGTGGTGGAACGATCCACAATAAACAATGTTAGAGGGGTCTTTTCACCAAAAAGACCCCCTTCCTAAAAAAACACTGCCATAAATGAAGTCAACCACCATTCTACCGCCACCCATCCGCGCTGGCCCGGGCATGAGCACTGGCGGCCCTGGTCCCCTTCTCCATCCTCCCTCCTCTCTCTTTCGCGAGCCTGCGGTGTTCTGACATCTTGGCCATGTCTCAACATCTCCTTCCTCGCTCCTCTCTGTTTGTCGAGCCAGTGGCGTGGCCCAAGAGCAAGCATGGGTACGGCCTCACACAGCACGGGCAAACATGGGTCCGACGATGGCCACGCCACGCCTCCCCTTCTCCATCCTTCCTCCACTCGGCTCCGACCTACCTGGACCTCTGGCGCCCTCACGCCCGTCTCGTCCCCGAGTCATGGTGGCCACGTGAGCGGACCTCACCATCGTCAAGCACGACATGCGGGTCATGGCAGATCCAGACTGCGCAACCATTGATCGGCCATTGTCCCCATCGTTCTTTATCTAGTGACCTTTGCCACTAGAGGCCCTGGATCCGTTGATCTTTGCTGCTAGATGGAAGACGGCTTCCTGCGGTGGATTGACCACATGCTGAGGTCAATAGAACGCTGGACCTCTAACAACCAAAGTATGTGGGACGAGGCGCAGGCCAACAGCCCGTCCAGCTCCTCCGCCGACTGTTGTAGCAGCCGCGCACTTGTGGCCGTGCCCCTACTCCCGCTCCCGACGATGAGACCATTGCTGGTGTGCTGCTTCTTTGGTCGGCTGCTTGGGCAGCCCAAATCGATGGGTGGAGCTGATCGCTTTTTTTATTGAAGGGCGTCCCTATGAAATTATAGGGACTATGTTTTAAATTTAGAATATCCCTCATCTAACAATGTATAACGTCGTCTACCATGAACCGTCACGGCAAGTCATCAAATCTGGGACCCACATGTCATAATCATGGTTAAAATGCCCGAAGCAAACCCACCTCCCCAGTGTCGTAATCATGGTTACGAGAAGTAGTGGTTTCTGGCAGAAATTCATAAACCGGTGTTTTCTGCAAACCTAGGCGCCAATGTGGTGGTTTTCTGTAATTCACTCCATTTGAAGGAAAAAATTAGGGGGGAAAGAAATGTTGGGCTAGATTTCGTGGTGGGGAGGTGGACAAAGCCAAGATGCACTTGCCAAATAACAAAATTATGGACGAAACACAACAAATTCTCACAAGAACCAACAAAATGAAAAAAAAAATTGGTGAGGCTATTTTTGTCGGGGATTTTTGAATTACGATAAAAGCAAACAAAATTAGGCTAGAAAACGAAGGGGGGAACTCCAAATTCTTGGCAACCTTTGCTCTTGATACAAAATGATATAGGGACAACACTAGGGTGGCCAGGTTTACATGAATTGGAGATGGATCTGAGCAAGAACACTAACAAGATGGGGAAAAACATGGGGAAACACAAGAGGAACACTCAAGAACAAGTCCAATCACACATCCACTAGACATACGACTACACGAGATCCACGATGTACATGAACAAAAAGGGAAAATAGCACAAGGTAAGGTTCATCCCAAATCCCTTGGGGATATGACGTGTTGATATCCTTGGAGGATCTTCCCTTGAAATGGCCTTGATATCCACTAGGGATCTTATCACATGGAGGTCTTGACCTCCAAGATGAGTAGTGCTTAGGATGAAAGCTCTACTAGATATGAGATATCACGTTGCTAACCCTAGCAAGAGGAAGGGGATGGTCTATTTATATTCAAGGGTGAAGTTGGGAGTGAGAGAGGGATTACATGGCCATTCATCCCATGTCTGCGCATGCAGGCGCCGGATGTCCGGCCTTCATGGGGTGCCTGAAGTTTGGGGCTTGGTCCGATGTCCTGTTGGATAGACTGCTGAACCATCATAGTTTATGTACTCCTCTGCCTGGATTTTCTCGCTGGTACCAGATGTCAGGCCGTTCGATGGGCGCCAAATGTCCGACCATTTGATGTGCACCTGATGTCCGGGGATCGGCTGGATGTCCGGCCGTTCGATCGATGCCGGATATCCGGGGGTCAGATAGATGTCCGGCCGCTGTAGAGTATCCTAGTGACTATTTTTTCGGTCTTCCATTGTTCGGTGGTGCCGGATATCCGGGCCTTGGGCGGATGTCCGGCCGCTGTAGGTTAACCGCGACTCCACTTGAGGCACTTCTAGATTCACATCCGTGGTGATTTGTCCTTTTCTCTGAGCTCCACCATGGCCGTCTCCTTGGTTCCTAAGCACATATAGTGTCTTTGTCTTACGTAGTAACCTTGTCTCACTTGAATGGAAAGGAGTAACACATGGGAGTGTATGCGCCTTATATCCAATGACGCATGCTCGAGCTCTTGTTGTAGGTCCACTTGGGGCTTGGGGAGTAGTTGTAGTGTACATAGGGATGACCGCAGGATCCTCCGCATCACCTGGCCATAGTAGACATCAGTGTTAGTGATAGTACTTTCCATGGGATGACATATGGCAAAAGAAATATGAGAAGGTTGGATCCATGAACTGATAAATTACAATCATTGGATAACGACTCGCAATTTAGTTGAAGTAGTCCAGAGCAGAAAGCTGCCTCAGCGAAATAGTAGCAAACTCGCCCTAGAAGGGCCGTGTCGGTGGCTTGCCAGATGCACTTTTTTGGCATGCCTGAATAGCTATTGGTGGGTGGTGCCTTCCATGAGCGTGTGGTTGACTTGGAAGCGCTACATCCGTCATCATCAGGGCATGTGTTCGTCAAGTAACATACAATAGATGGATCAGTTAGCTAGTACACACGAGGGGGTCGGTTAGTTCAGTACAAAAAAGGGAAATGTGAGGGTGGGTGGTTAGCATACGGGCGATGATGCAAACGATGGCTCTGGTATTCCTACGTGAGTCGCCATTGTAGCCGGTCGCTGGAGAGTATCCTGATCAATTTTTTGATCCTGGGCAGCACATCATGTTTTGTGTTGAATATACCCAGGTCAGGGTTGTCTTAGTAGAAAACCTTAGACATCCTGTGAAGAAAATAGATATAATCATGAGGTTAGAATTTTGTAACTGCATGGTTTCAATTTGACATGAGCACATCATGATGATCAAGGCCCGTGTTCATACCTACATAAACAGGTGGCATCTAGTGAGTTTGGCTGCCGTTACACCATTCCTAATATTCATCTTGAGTTTGGTGCCATCGAGCAAACATTGCAACACATACTCACATCAATTGAACTGCGCTATGTCTTCCCTACTAGCCAGTGCACCGCAGAAGTGGATGCTCTTGTAGCCACGTTTACATGATTGGGATATAACGTGACCCATCACAAAAAGCATAAAAGCAATCTGAAAACAATCTTTCTCCAACTTGCTTGATTCTTCAGTTATGTTCCTCTTCAAGAAATCCTCGGCTATGCACAAGCTGTGAGACGAAGCTAGATCCATGTCGAGTTTTTTGTTTATGGCAGAAATTGAATCTTCATTGATGTTGCCATCCGATCCATGAATATCTCTCTTGCCACATGGTATACCGAATACCATGGCAACAACTGCTGCCCTGAATCTTAAGTTTTTTTGATTCCCTGATGACCAGTGCATGGTGGCGTACATCTACCTTGCTCATGCACCATGAGCTGTGCTTGAGATTTAATATTGAATATTTGGCAGGTGCAGCATTCCCGAAATCCAATTTCCTTCACTAACCAACAATTATACTCACTAAAACATCCTATGACGTACACAGCGTATCTGACAGAGCTTCTGGATGTTTAATTTGGGGGAAACACTACATTTGAATAGCTAGTTGTTCTGCCCCTTCGAATGGTAGAACATTTCTTGGCTACTAGTTCTGGTGGGTGTGTCTTGGAATCGCTATAATCGTCGCGGCTGGCCGATGCACACATGGTTGCTGGAAGAATGTCGAATAGGTGTGGAGGGGTGATGTTGCGCGTGAGTAATTTGTCCATGGCTAGATCTAAAGCTACTTCAGTTGTATGGAGTAGAATGAGATTTGTTTATCTGGTAGGTCTATCGTGGGGAGAATCCCTGAGATCCACTTATCAAAACTAGTGGTGGGTCGTGCGGTTTGGCTGGTGTGAGTGTGCATGTAGGGTGAGAGAAGGGTCTATGTGGTCCATGACCCAATCATGGTAAGGAAGTGCCATTGATGTGATGATGTCGTGTGCCCTGTTTTGATTGGCTCAATCAGCGATGAATAATGAAAAAAAGTTGTTTTCATAGAGAGGTACTAACTTAACATTAATTGACAAAGTTGCACTAAAACACTTAATCCATTACAAAAAGCGTAATATAAATGCAAATGGGATACCGGGGCCTACGATTACATTAAACTTCCCGGTTAAGCATAAATCTTGATCTAACATGATGGGGACACCACTACCACAGTTACACCCACAGCACCTGCTGTTACTTACATGGGACCTATTACTAGAGCTCGCGAAAGGCAATTAAATTAGCAGGTACTTTCGTTTCTTGGTAACGATTCTAATGTTCATGAGAATATGATGCTGCCTAAATTGGATACATTTGTTATGCTTACAAATGAAGGGCCTAGCTTGGTCAAGAAGGATGAACATTTGAGCGTGATCAAGCATGGAAATGATGGCATGCGCAAGGGGAAAAGAACAAAGTTTCTGGTGCAGTTTTCAGCACTTGGGAGTCACCATGATGATGTACAAGGACATGGACGAAATATACAAGATGCCCTTTCATAAATTTCATCCATAGCTTAATATAGGTGTTGCGCCACCTTATTTTTGGGCCTATCGTTGTGGAGGAAGTCGACTTTGATGATCTGACTATGAACGTGTGATGACGTTGCACCTTAGCAATTGCCAAACCAACTCCGATGAGGTTATTGACCATAACGAGGCTCGATGTACCTGACCACGAAGGCCTATTTCCTACAAGCAATCGAAGAACAAGCAAGAAACTGAGATTGAAATCTGGATATTGGGAATATAAGAGGAAAGCATTATTAATCAAGTGGGGTTCTGTGATGTCTTTGTCTGGTCGTTGAACACAAACAAACTATGTGTGTTGTAGCTATGGCGAACTTTAATCTAAACA
The DNA here is from genome assembly GCA_036873465.1 of Thinopyrum obtusiflorum. Classification (NCBI taxonomy): domain Eukaryota; kingdom Viridiplantae; phylum Streptophyta; class Magnoliopsida; order Poales; family Poaceae; genus Thinopyrum; species Thinopyrum obtusiflorum. The sequence goes on from JAAAWM010010033.1 coordinate 18,315, forward strand.
ACACCCAAAATCTAAACGGTGCAGCACCTATATTAAGCTATGGATGAAATGTACGAAAGGGCATCTTGTATATTTCATCCATGCACTTGTACGTCATCATGGTAGCTCCAATGCGCTGAAAACTCCACCAAAAACTCCGTTCTTGTTCCCCTTGTGCATGCCATCATCTCCATGCTTGATCATGCTCCAATGTTCTTCCTGCTTGTCCAAGCTAGGCCCTACATTTGTAAGCAAAACAAATGTATCCAATTTAGGCATCATCATATTCTCATGAACATTAGAATCGTTACCAAGAAACAAAAGTAACTAGTAATTTAATTGGCGTGCGTGAGCTCTAGTAATTAGTCCCATCTATGTAACAACAACGGTTGTGGGTGTAACTGTGGTAGCAATGTCTCATCAAAAGTTAGGACACCTTTGTCTCTATCAAGTGGTACCAGATTTCCAGGTTGCTCGGTGAGATTTTACCAGTTTTTCATAGTTTAGATCATACCTACAGCCCACGAAAAAGCCAAAAAAATTAGGGTTACTTCTTCATGTCCGAACCAATCTGAGCCTTTTGCATAATCTTTTCCGTGTTTTTCTTTGTTGAGTTTGTGGTTGCATCATTGTGTCGAGTTGCTGGTCTTAGCGTATAGTCCTTTAGTGTTTCGAGTTCTATTCACAGTTTGTCATGCCGCTGCTGCACCATCTTCATCGCTGCTGCCATATACCATCACCACATATGAGGCGCCAATCTGAATCTATATACCACCACCACATCTCCGCTGCCAATCCGAGTCCATATACTTCAACACGTATTCACCACCATCATGTCAATCCGAGTCCACCTCCATTGCAGATTCACCACCAGTCCTTGTTCCACCGCCCCTACATATATCTGACACCAGTCCGAGTTGCACCAGATTCATCTCTACCACCAGTCCTAGTCCGAGTCCAGTATTTGTTTCTTTGTTCTCGATTTCGTGATCACGCCATACTCCATGTCATGACCACGTTGGACTCTGACGGTGTCCTAGACTAGGGGGTACTCACCACGTCGTCTCCCGATCAGTTAGATTGGGCCGAGGACCCCATGGCCGCATACTCATGGGCCAGTTCAGACAACCCCTGCCGCATACAAGGAAGACTCCACAAGACTTGGCACTCAAGACAAGGACTCTCCTAAACCCTAGGCCTCCGGTGTCTTATATAAACTGAGGCCAGGCTAGTCAATAGATGATGGGATATTCATTACTACAATCTCATGGTAGATACATGTACTCTGTACTACACCCATATGAAAACAATCAAAAGCAGCATGTAGGGTATTATCTCATCAAGAGAGCCCGAAGCTGGGTAAAAACCCCGTGTCCATGTTACCATCGCTCCAAGACGCCTAGCTTAGGACCCCTACTACGAGATACGCCGGATATTGAACCGACATTGGTGCTTTCATTAAGAGCCTGCTGGGTGATCGCCGTGGATCGATGGATGATCAGGTGATATTTTTTTAGTTAAATTTGTACCGTACAAACTATCTCCTTTGCAAAATTGTTGCTATCACGTCTGTGCAATTTTTGTCTGTGGCCAGATCGAGAATAAGAAATTCTGGGCAGCGGCGGTGGTGCAACCTATACAAAAACGGCAGCACATGGTTGGAAGGTTTGTGGCGGCCGAGGACCTGCCCACGCGGAGTAGTACAGACGGGCTGGCCGACAGGAAGATCGGCAGCAATACAGAGGGAGGTTCCATCCTTCCTTTTTATACTTGTTGTTTAATGACAATCTTTTAGCTAGTGTTTTGTCCCGTGCGTGTTGACGTACTGGATTGATTGGACCCTAGCATGAGGAGTAGTACTATACTACTACTACTTGTTAGCCCTCACGTGAGATGTTAGATCTCCTGGTCCATATTGATTTTAATGTGATGACTAATGGCTACATCCCCGTTATTGTTAGTGGTCGGCTTCCTCGTACGAGTGCCAGGTTCAATGTATAATATTTTTCCTCGAGGAGCGAATTATTGCTTGGGCCAGTGTTGATTGCTTTGCACAGCCGAGGAGGACGAACACGTCTGCGTACAGTCCGCGCGAAGCAGCGCCCGTAGCTAAACATAAATTCAGCGATGCGGCAACCCACAGGGAGATTTATTTCTTTTCCTTTTTAATTCAATACCTATGTAGTCGACCGCTGGTCTTCTACTTTTTCTGACAAATACACAGAATAAAAGTGCTACTACGCATATCGAGGATTGGCTTTGCAGCATGTTCGGCACGGATCACTTCGTCCGTTTGCTTCGGTCTGCTATAGTCGTCACTGCTGGCATTCAGGTCGTATTTTTCCAAATTATTCGTTTAGCATTATTATACACATAATATTTTTTGTTGGCCTGTACTGCATCATTTTGCCAGAGGAATTCTACTGTCGTTTGTACCGGGCATCAGTCCAGCCAGCCTCTCCCTGTCACCTGGGCAGGACGACCTTCGCCGACATCGCCGTGCCATGACACCAATGCGCCATCGAGCTAGCCTCAGCGCTCAGGCCATATTTACCAAACTTTTTTTGCATAAATTAATTATGCACCTTTTTTTTCATTATTATTTTTTGGTTTGCACTATTTTACCTGTGCAGGAAATTGACTTAGGTCGGGCCGCACTATCCCCTCAGCGTCGTGTCCTCGTCGCCCACCACCATCGACCGAATTGTGTCGTCGCCTTGGAGCGCTGCCCTGTGTTGGCAACCCCCCATCGTCGCTCCATCACCTCAGCTATACTGAGGGCTTCACCTCTTCGGAGTGCCGAGTTCTTTGCTCGGCCACATCGGGCTTGGGGGCTGAGACCTTGTCCCGCACCAAGCTCGGACCGCGTCATCAATGCCGAACACATTAACCAGCTAAGTCGCTTTGACGCTCAAAAACTCCCAGTTTTAAATTTTGTTCCATTCGACCAAGCACTATACCTTTTTGGCAAAAAGTGGCTTGTGAAAAACTTCCTTGTCGAAACTTTGTTTGTGACACACAAATTCAAATACCCCGTTTACTTGGGGGCTTCCTTTATGAAGCTTTTCCTCTTGCATATGATTATACTTGTACGGCTTCGTTCCTTGTTCGTGTATTACGCCACAATATGCACCATGTTGACTTAAGTGTTCCACAAGCTGGGTTGCCTCGCTCCTGTGTTTACCCCTACGTTCCCGATTGTTTGGCTAGGGAGTAAAGAGAGCACCTCTGCGATTGTCACGATCGGGTCATCCGAGCCAGACCTCAGACTGGGTGAAGCCGAAAGCTAGCGCTCTTATTGTTTTCAATTATGGTCGGCACACAACGGAACTCATGAGTACAAAAAATCTATTGCACAAGTCTCATAGTAACAATGAGCACCGAAGAAAGGTATCGGTGGGCGTACTATTTTCTTCGAAGATGCTTCTTACACTTCGTTAGTAATATAGCATAAGTTCCCTGAGCATGCTTTGTCTGTTACAGCCTTATGGCCTGACTGCCTGGTTATCGGAAACACCGTCGATATTCTCGACAGGTGGAGTACATAACACTTTTCGGCCTTTGACCGAAGAGGGAGAAGCCGACGGTCGGTTAAGACGCGTATAAAGTTCGGGTGAACACAGATATGATATAAGTACTTCGGTACATACAATCATTATACATAAAATTCTTTTACCCAAGTCACTTGGGGGCTCTTAAATTTGCATGAGCCATTTTACAATAAATTTTTCTTCTCAGTCGCTGCAAAGTCTTTTTCTATCACTCCTTTTTCGACGCGAGTGTGTGGTCAATAGCCGGGTAGCCTGATTTCTCTCTCAAGCCACTCGAGTTTTAGTTCGCTAAACTGGCCTAACGAGAAACACCCCACCTTCGGGATAGGGAGGTTGAAGCCGAAGGCTGACCCACTTGAAGTCTTGAGATAGGACGCGTCATGTTAAAGCATGACAGAAGCACTTTTTTTCTCTAAGACCAATTTTTTGGATTGGCACCGAACACTTGATCTAGTTCGGACGTCAAGTTTTCCATGAGGTTTTTTGGTTTTCCAAGCCTATGGCACTTTTAAACAATTTGTGTGTTTCCAGCATAAGTCTCGCAGTGCAACGCCGAACACCTTTAGAGATTTGGCAAAAACATTCTCGGATATTGCTATATATGCATTGGTTTCGAATTGTGTCTTCGGTCAATAGTTGGGTTGCCCGGCTCCTGTGCTTGCCGCCTACGTTCCGCTTTGTTCGGCTAAGTGTGCAAAAGGAGAACCACTGCGATTGTGCTTCCAGCTCGCATGGTTAAGCACCTCAGTGGAGAAAGCCGAAAACTGACTGTCACAATAAGCGTAAACTGGTCAGTGATCCGATGACTGTGTTAAATGACGGGCCGTTCATAACATTGGCCGAAGTGCTTACGGCTTGACCTAGGCTGTCGCCGAACACTAACCGGGGGCTAGTAATTGGCCTCCCAACTTTAAGCTCCTATGACTAAGTGAAAGTTATAAAACCCGCATATCTGATTGCCTCGTTTCCACTAACACAACCGCCTTCGGGCACCGAGATGTCGGCTAAGGGTTGTCTTGTTATTGCGGAAACACCCTGCGTAGTATCTACAAAGGGGTAGAAGCCGATGATGGGCCACTTTCAACTGATAAACGATCGCAACGGAGTCAAAATAAACATATCACCGGCATTTGTATTTCATATACAAGGGCCGCCTTCCGTAATCATCGTTATAAAGCCATAAATATGCATCAATTTGACTTAAGATTTTGGCCAAGCTGGGTTGCCTGGCTCCTGTGCTTACCCCTACGTTCCCGATTGTTCGGTTAGGCGGTAAAGGGAGCACCTCTGTGATTGTTACTGCCGAGTCATCCGAGTTAGTACCTCAGATTGGGTGAAGCCGAAAAGCTAGCAATCTTAAAGTATCACATGGGTCGGCAATGACGGAAGTGAATTTTTTTGGTTCATTAATACCATAGAATTCGGGAACTTTCCCCGAACTAAATCCTCAATATTTTTCTCCTGCATTGATCGGAGGTGAGGTTTCATGATCATGGTTGGCATGACAACCCAAAGAAAGGAACCGACAGCGAGACTATTTTCTTTGGAAGATGTTTCTTACATTATACAGTAATACAACATATCTCTCTGCGTACCTTTGTTTATAAAACCGTATGGCCGGATTGCCTTGTTTGTCGTAAATCTTTGCCCTTGTAAAGGCTTTATAAAGTAGGACAAACACTCCTCGGCTACTGGCCAAGGAGGTGGAAGCCGATTGTCGGTCAACAAAGTTTTGTACAATGCGGATCCGAGCATTGATGATGTAAAGTATTTGGATACATAGAATCATTACACATAATTTGTGATTTTACTTTGGATATCGATCCTTAATTCGGCCACCCGTGCCCACATTAAGGCTCGGGGGCTATTGGGCTTCGTGCTTATTATTTACAAATATTAAAGGGGTACATCGATCCCCTGATGTGGTGTTGCCACCCAACCAGTGTCTCGGGGGCTACTGCGTTGATAATCAAATGCAGAAAATTTAAAGTGCAATATAGTTTTCGAGGAGATTATTATCCTCAGGTTGGTCGGCCGCACCCAACCTGAGTCTCGAGGACTTTGCACACCGCGTTTCTATTCCTAAGTATGCTGCCGAGCTAGGAATTGATCCTCAGGCTGATTTTATGAATCGGCCTGAGTCTCAGGGGCTACTAGGGTCAGCGGTTTGATTTTTTTCCTTCAGGTGCATCCTGGATATTAGGCCAACACGCACCTTGAGGGCTACTGGCTATACATCTCAGCAGAGATTACATTGCACAATTCGAAATTAAATTCATAAAAATCAGTCCATGGTCGAGGTGGTGCACTACCTCGGATACAGTCCGGCGTTGGTGCTCGACTACAGTAGACACCCCGGAAGCAGTCCGGCATAAAGCTCGGATGCCAGTGGTTGGCTCCGTAGAAGGCATTTCTGGCATTAAGCTCGGCTAAACCCCTTTGACCTTTTTGAGCCAAGGTGATCTATGACACCTCGGATATAGTCCGGCGTTGGAGCCCGGATACTCTCCGGCGTTGGAGTTTGGATTCAATCCGGCGTTGGAGCTCGGATACAGTCCGACGTTGGTGCTCGGCTGCAAAAGATACCTCAAATGCAGTCCGGCGTTGGAGCTCAGATGCAAGAGGACACCGCCGCACGGGGACAACTTCGAACCCGAGGTGGGCGTAAAAATAACAAGGCATTGATACAGGCCGAAAACTTAAAGGGGCTCCTCGGATACCCGACGGGTAAACTCTTCGGATGCACTTTGGCGATCCTCAAGATCGAAGATGGGAAGATTTGTTGAACCAGTTTTCAAAACCGACGACCGAAGATGAAGAACAGTTCGAAAGAATCGAGGAGCATCCCCAACTTGAAGACCGGTTCAGGGGGCTACTGACGGTGTCCTGGACTAGGGGGTACTCACCACGTCGTCTCCCGATCAGTTAGATTGGGCCGAGGACCCCATGGCCGCATACTCATGGGCCAGTTCGGACAACCCCTGCCGCATACAAGGAAGACTCCACAAGACTTGGCGCTCAAGACAAGGACTCTCCTAAACCCTAGGCCTCCGGTGTCTTATATAAACCGAGGCCAGGCTAGTCAATAGACGATGGGATATTCATTACTACAATCTCGTGGTAGATACATGTACTCTGTACTACACCCATATGAAAACAATCAAAAGCAGCATGTAGGGTATTATCTCATCAAGAGAGCCCGAAGCTGGGTAAAAACCCCGTGTCCATGTTACCATCGCTCCAAAACGCCTAGCTTAGGACCCCTACTACGAGATACGCCGGATATTGAACCGACAGACTCCGCAACTTCCGTGCCACCCGTAGAAGAAAATTAGTTCCAAACTCAAAATGAAAACTAAGTCTGGAAAATTCTGGCTAGGCAGTTTTTAGACCGTTTATAGACTTTTCCAAAAAAAAATGTTACAGAGTAAAAAAAGAGAAAAAGGAGAAAAAAAGTTAAAAAAAAAGAGAAAAAAAGAGTTTCAAAGTGTGCTCCTCCCTTTTTTACGTGCAATTCCATGATTTTTTTAGTGTTCTAGGCTCGTGTCTCTAGCACGGTCTAGCCTAGGATGACCATAGTACTGTTGTTGAGCGTTTATTCAACTTCGCATCTCTGAATTGATTATTTGCTGACCTTTTTGCTACCATATTACAAGCCATCCCAGCTCCACATATATCTACGTCGTGCATTTGACTCCTCATGGTAATCGCTCTATCCAAGCTTTGAGGAGTTGTGACTACAACAGGTGCCGATCACCACGTGCTGCTTGGTAAGAACGGGTAAGAATTTGCGATTTGCTTGACGAATTTGTGACTTTGCACCACTACACATCCTTCTCGTAGTATGTAGGACATATTCTTGTGTTTTCTATTGCTACTAACCATGCCATGGTCACAAGCGGACGCGCTGGACTGGGAGAACATGATGAACAAGGAACTTCCTCTATAAATTTCAGCAAATGTTGGGTGACCAGGTGATGAGCATCTTTGGAAAGGCATTGAAGAGGATAGATGACATCACAAAGACAATTGACACCAAGTTTGATTCCAAGTTCACTGAAGTGCTTGCACGCCTCCTCCACCTGCTTCCTCTGTTGCATCGTTGCAACAACAACAACAACAACAACAACCATGTCCACGTCCCGATCTAGCAGGACGAGCAAAGCATGTTCCTCTTGAGGACGGCCAAAATTCTGGTGCCGCTGCTTCTGTTGTTGCTACTTCTATGGCTCCTGCTGCTATTACCAAGGAGGATGACGATTATGAGGGCAATTATGAGGATCAGAACTATGTGCAACCACCAGCACCACCACCAGGTCGTCCACATGCATATAATCGCAATGGTAGGGTTGCGCCACCACCTGAGGTACGAATCATGACCATTTTCTGAAAGTAAATTTGAATATTTTGCCTTTTGAGGGTAGGTACATTCTTGATGTATAACTTACTTGGGAGTTAGAAACAGAACAACGTTTTACATGTTTATAATATCTCGAGGATAGACGTGTTGCTGCTACTATTTGTGCATTCACTAGTTTTTTTTGTGTTTGGTGGTGTGAACATTTTAGATTATATCAAGATAATATCCCAACTACTTGGGCTGCTTTAAAAAATTCTATGTGTACTCATTGGGTTCCACCATATCAACGTTAATTACTCCAGAAATTGCAGCATTTAAGACAAGGAAAACATTCCGTAGAGGAAAATTATCAGGAAGAACAAACTAGCATGATTAGATGTGGTATTGTTGAGGATAATGAAGCTATGCTTGCTCATTTTATGGGTGTCGTGGGAAACCACGGCCACCTATGGGACCAAGGGCCCCTTGCTGGTTCGGTAGGGGGATGTCGCATTGCACAAAGAGCAGAAGAACGTGGGGCGGTGCGACAACAATCACACATGCAATTTTACCCAGGTTTGGGCCGCCGTGAGGCGTAAAACCCTACTCCTGCTTTGGTGGATTGGTGGTGGAAGAATGGTGGCAGAGCATAGTACACTTGCCCGGCAGGGGCTGTAGTGGCTACGCGCGTATGGGTGTGTGTGCTGTCCAACCTTCTGACCCTTTCTACGGTTGCCATGGGCCTCCTTTTATAGATCAAGGGGTCACCACAATGGCAAAACAGTGCTATCACACCTAACTCCATAGGCTGACAGGGCGCATTAAATGCACCGCTCAACGTCAAATCGTTGCTTGCTCGGCAAGCCCTGCCGGGCTGTTTTGACAGCTTCACACCTGCTCGCTTGACACGTTGCAGGACGGGTGTCGTTCATGGGCATTTCCCATAGAGAAAGGCCGCCATGTGGAAAATGGCTTGCACTTAGTCACTTTGCGGCTCGACACCGCATCGACCGTCGACGTGGGTCGTGGTGGAGTGGTTGGGTGAGGTGATTTTGCTACCGTGAGTCCCGACAGGCCCTGCCGGGACATCTTGGACGTCCTCTTCCTGGGGCGACCCTGTCCTTGTCGAGCTCGTCTGCCCGGCAAGGGAGGCTTTTCTCCTGGTGACATCTTGTTTCTCTGGCTTGATCTCGGTCTTCTTGATCTGCATGTTGGTCCTTCAAAGCTCTTTGTCCCTTGCCTCCTGGCACGGCCTTGGCCGGTCCGTGCATGGGTCAGGGGAAAATATATACCCCTGTTTGTTTTCCCCGACATAAGCCCCCGGGCCTGAGCCACACGTGTCGCGTGGCACATTGGGTTAGGCCCCAAAACAGTGCACAGACACGTGGCAGGCGAGGGCTGTGCACGCCAGTTTTTCCATGGCGACTAGTCAATCCAACGTCCACTTCGCGTAATTACTGCTCATCGTGGGGTCGTGGGATTTTTGTAGTTAAGGTAAAATGGTAACTTTCTGAAGTGTCGCGCCTCTGTTCCGCACTCCCCCCCTTAAGAGCAGGGAAAAGCGGAGCGGCATGATTCACATGTCTCTTGCCTTGCTCTCCCAACTTCTTCCCCCACAAGCCGAACGACGGTTCCTTATCTTATTCTCCCGTCTGCCGCCGCCCTTCCCACTGAATCCCTTCTCCATCCGCATCACCGCCGCGGAAATGGGGAAGAAACCCGTAGAGAAAGGAAAGCAGATGGCCACGGCGAAGGAGGTAGCCGACGAGGGGAGCAAGAGGGTAGCGGAGCTAAACAAGAAGCGGAGGGGAGATGTCATCTTCCTTCCGTCGACCTTGAGCGGTCCAGTCCTTTAAACGAGGTATGGGTATCTGTGGGGGAGGCCAGTCCCGAAAGGGCATGGAGCGCCCAATGTTTTGGCGGAGGGGAAGGAAGATCAACCAAACTCGTATCGGTTTTTCTGCGCTTACTTCATCTGCGGCCTCTGTCCTCCCTTCTCCGAATTCTTTGAAGTGATTATGACCATCTATAGATTCCACCTCCTTGAGTTCACGCCGAATGCAATGGTCACCATGGCCATTTTCGCGCATTTCTGTGAGAATTTTGTCGGGGTCGCCCCCAATGTGGATCTGTTCCGGCAATATTTCGTTCCACGAGTGGGGAACAAGGGTCACCACTCCAGGAACATTAGCTGGATGCCACGGGTAGCGATGAGGCTCTCAGATTATATCTCTGGGAAGCAGCACGAGAGGTGGGATGAGTGGAGAGGGGATTGGTGCTGGATCCAAGATGAGGAAGCCCCTGAATTTTGTGAAGCATGGAAGGAATGTGTTGAGCGTGGCAATGAACGGAACGTTCACGGCCTTACTGAAGATAGGCTATGCCCGGCAATCAATAGGATTACCCGCTTGAAGGCTGCCGGGCTAACCATTGAGCATGTGGGGCAGATTTTCTTCTTTGCCGCATCTCGCCGCTGCAGGAGAGGGATAGACCCGCCTAGCTATATGGCGATGCCGCTGATAGGATGAGGTTGCTCCCAGGATTGGCCAACAATTTATTAGTTTATGGTCATGCCTGGTTGTGCGACCAATTGTTTGCCCGCTTTGAGCTATTCAAGCTCCCGGCAACCGTCATCCCTCTGAACATCAACTCATCCCGGGACCTGATACTGAAATGGATGCCGGAGTGAAATGCTCATGGGGTGGCAGGTGATTGGCGACTACCCTCTCTTGACGAAGAGCTTCAGTCATCAAAAACCCCGGGGGAGAAAGCCACCAGGGTTGAAACTGGGATGTACAAACGTGCCTCCTCTGTGGAGGTGGCGTATATCTTGAGGAGGGTCCAGGAGGACAAGGCTGCACGCCTTGCGGAGATGGCAAGGGCCACAAAGGCCGGGAAGGGTAAGGGGAAGGCTGAGGATGAGAGTTCTTCTCGCGGCGACAGCGAGGCACATGCCACGGAAGGGGCCGTCGGGGAAGAGCCTGCCGGAGATATTTCTGCAGGGGACAACCTTGCCGGGCTTGATGCCTTGGCCACAGCGGCAACAAAGCTCCAGGAGTAGGAGGAGATTGGTGAGGTGGTGGAGCTTGAGGAGGAGTGGCTTGCGGCTAGATCTCAAGCCCCCGAGCCGGTTCTGGACCAGCGCCTCCGTAGGCGCGCTGCCAACCGGGGGACGGCAGCCTCCAATCCAGCGCCAGCCATCAAGAGGGTAAAGAAGACCACTGCCAAGGTCACCAAGGTTGATGTGGCGTGCCACCAATCTCCTCGCCTTGCCCAGACCAAGGCTTTCTCCGCCGAGCAATCGGCTGACATGGAAGTGGATTCCAGCTCCCACTCCAGCTCGAGCTCCTCACAGAGCTCATCTTCCCCGAAGCCCCAGGCGCCACGCCGGGCGCCGAAGCTGTTGGGGAGTTCTGCCCCTCCACCTTCAAAGAGAGGAAGGGAGCCCTCGCCTCCCATGGAGTTCAACTTTAACTCCATGCTTATTGAAGAAGAGTAAGGAAGATTTTTCCCACCCTTCGTAAGCATCTTCGATATGCTTGATTACCTTCACTGACTGACCTTTTGTTTTGCTACTGCTGGCAGGGAAGTGGAGGAAGACGCGGAAGCCCTCATTTACCACCCGCGAAAGAAGCTCTGCCGCCTTGGGTCGTTGAGGGGCGCGGAGAGCCCGACCTTGGCGGGGAGTGATGTAGAGGACCCCGCGCCGAGCCCCCAGTCCAGCCGTCGGCCTGGGAGTGGGGACTTGGCCCCACCCGCCGGAGGCGACGGGGATGGCCTTCCCGCTCCCTCGGCAGGAGGGGGAGGTGAGACAATGTAGGGTGAGCCCCTAACGGAGGGGAATGCTTCCCCCGCCACTCGATCCGAAAGAACCCCCACGGAACCCTCCGCGGATGAGGTCGCGCAGAAGGCTGCCATGACTATCACGATAGAGGGCGAAGTCCATGGCCCGGCAACAAACGTTACCGGGAAAACTGAGGTCCCCGCCCAGCAGACTTCCCCTGGTATTCCACTTATTCCCTTTTTCCTTTCTTGCTCTAATCACTTCTCCTGATTTCCCTATTTGCCTGAAACTTTCGTTTCTTCCTTATTCGTCGGCCTTTTCATATGCAGCACCCCAAGCCGAGGAGCCAGAGCTGCTGGAGGTGGTGGCTGATATAGGAAGGGTTGCCACAGATGAGGCCACAGAGATTGCTACTGCCGAGGGATGGGACCTTGCTGCCGGGAACGCTCAGGATTCCTTGGCGGTGGTAGAGCGTTCCTCGAAGAATGCCTCGGAGGAGGGAGTGGTGGTTGAGGGGAAAGTTCCTCTCCAAACTATGGACCCGCTTCCTTCCTCTGGGACCATCATGGAAATTCTGCCGCTCCCCTCAAGTACACTGGGCATGGTGTTGTCGTCGCTCTGAACTGGAGCCCCCGGCCTGTCTCTGACGACGGGCGCAGAGCTTGACGAAGAGCTTCAATGTCTCCTGGCACCGCTTTATCAGGGAGCTAGAGAGGTCGATGACTCAGCCGCCGTTGCGATGGACCTGCCCTTCATGGAATCCATGGTGACAGGCGTGAAGGAGATGTAGGCCCGGCACAACCACAAGTGGCAGGCGCTCAAGGAGCGGCGTGAGTCCGCCAGCAAGGTGGACTAGAAGCTGAAGGATAAATGCCTGGAGTTGCTCGAGTGGCACAACAAGTAGTTCAAGTGCTCATGAGGCAGCAAGAGACGCTCCTGATGACAAGGGAAGATGTCATGGCCCACGAGGCGCGCCTGGCGGACTGCAAGGCATCCCTGGACGCCAGAGAGCAAGAGATCTCCCTCCATGAGGAGAAGCTCGAAGCCACTCTCCGTGCCAAGGAAGTAGAAGACAAGCATGGAGCTACCTTGGATGCCTTTGCTGCTAACTCTGCTGCTCAACTGAAGTAGCTTACCGAAGACCTGGCTGTCGCATCCACTGCCAAGAATGACCTCGACCAGTAGGTGGCTAAGTTGACAGAAGACCTTGCAGGGAGCGCCAAGGAGGTGAAGGTTCTCAAAGAAGAAGCACGAAAGGCGGAGATCCTCTTGGTTGATGTGCAGTCGCATCTCTTTCAAGACCTAGAGCCTTGATCCTACCAACGGCACCATCAAAGACATGAAGGCCAGGATCAGCACCTTGGAAGGTGCGGTAGAGTCCATTGAGTCCCGCCAGCAGCTGCTGTCCAAGGATCTGGACACTGCCAAGCGTCTTCAAAAAGATGCAGAGGACAAGCTGAAGAATCAGTCCGAGCAGGTCGACCTCTGGATCAAGAGCCTGATCGACGTCGCCGAACGTCTTGCCTCCCAAGCTGTGGTGATGGGCATGGACGGCCCGACCTTCTTGGTCAACAAGCATGAGGTCCCAAGCGCTAAGCTGGGAGTCTTCTTCAACGAGTTGATCGAGAAGCTAAAGGTGCATGAGGAGGGGAGGGTCGAGCGTTTTGCGACCGAGTCTCGGAAGCTTGCCCACGATGCCCTCTTCATGGTCTTCAGCAATATTTCCTGCCGCCATCCGGACCTCGATCTTGACGACGGATTCAAGAAGCCGCCAGCGGGCGCCGATGTCGCAGCTGCCAAGGAGAAAGCCGCTCCCCGAGCCGCCAGGGTCCTTAACGTCTAAATGGCTTCACCTAGCCATCAGACCAAGTATCGGGCCGATGTCGCTCCTGCATTGCCCTTTAATGAAACATGATGTGTACTTTGTGTTTAGTCACTCTATCTCTCGTGTTTGCGTGGAACCGATATTTTTGGCCGGATCTTAATTGCGTGTTTATCCCTTTGAGCTCTATATGTTTGTGTTCGTATGATCAATCCCTATGTCTGCTCTGGATGCCTGTCGGTATCATATTGCCGCGATTGTCGTAAGGGTATGGCCCTTAACGTTCATCTTGGCGTGGATGCGTCCCAGCAAGATTTTCCTAGGTTGCTCTCGACGCAGCCCCTCGACCTGTGAGCATGGCTCGGGACAGGACGATGGTGCAATCAAAGAAACTAGCCAAGGTTCCATCACATGAGGGTTTTCACAATACGAACACCCACTAAAGTTAAGGGATAAACAACTGCAAAGATCCGAAATGTATCAACAAGAAGCAATACTATAGACTTAGCTTTCGTTTTAAGCTCCTTCCTCCTCTGTCGAGCCAAGCGCACTTGGCGCTCAGGACGCCGGGAGGAGCAGAAGCCAATCGGGCCGTTCTTTTGTTCCCGGCAGGGAAAGACACGCGTCTTGTGCGGCTGGCGGGCATCAGGGTATTGTGTCGGGCTCCCCGGTCCCCCTCCTTCCCCCCTCCTTTCTTTGAAACATCCTGGCGGCAGCTATCGTGTGGACTATAGCAACGCAGACGGCTCTACCGGAGTGCACTTGCCGAGGCATCAACCAACGGATTCATACCAGCGCTTCACTCAGGATTTCCCGAAATAGGATAAATACTAGACCGAGTATCGTGTGGTAGTCATCGTCAACGGCGATGCCTGGGCCAAAACGGCTCAATTGCTGTTGAAGGGGAGGAATAGGAAAGAGGGACCTTGCGCCTGCGTGGCCCGCCTCTTTTTCCCGAACGACGCCTGAATGGCAGGCGCACCACCTGGGTCGCCGAGAGGAAAATATTGCCACCAGCGGCGATCTTCGCCGTAGCCGTGTGGCACCCCGGCTCAACGAACCAGTTTACCAGTGTTTCCAACCCAGAGATCATGTCTTCTAGAAACACACAACAAC
>JAAAWM010010034.1:0-32907 GCA_036873465.1 Thinopyrum obtusiflorum
AATGATAAAAAAGATAATTTTTGATGCAGAATGCTACCTAGCATAATCTTGATCAGATATCTAATCATGGCATGAATATTAAGACACGAGTGATTCAAAGCAATAGACTATCATTTGACATAAAACAATAATACTTCAAGCCTACTAATAAAGCAATCATGTCTTCTCAAAATAACATGGCCAAAGAAAGGGGGGGGGGGGGGGGGGGGGGGGGGGGGGGGGGGGGGGGGGGGGGGGGGGGGGGGGGGGGGGGGGGGGGGGGGGATGACAAGCCAAGCAATTGTTTCATACTTTTGATGTTCTCAAAACTTTTCAACTTTCACGCAATACATGAGTGTCAGCCATGGACATAGCACTATAGGTGGAATATAATATGATGGTGGAGGTTGTGTGGAGAAGACAAAAAGGGAGAAAGTCTCACATCGACGCGGCTAATCAATGGGCTATGGAGATGCCCATCAATTGATGTCAATGTGAGGAGTAAGGATTGCCATGCAACGGATGCACTAGAGCTATAAGTATATGAAAGCTCAAACTGAAACTAAGTGGGTGTGCATCCAACTTGCTTGCTCATGAAGACCTAGGGCATTTGAGGAAGCCCATCATTGAAATATACAAGCCAAGTTCTATAATGAAAATTCCCACTAGTATATGAAAGTGATAACTCAAGAGACTCTCAATATGAAGAACATGGTGCTACTTTAAAGCACAAGTGTGGTAAAAGGATAGTAGCATTGCCCCCTTTTCTTTTCTTTTCTTTTTTTCGTTTTTTTGGTGGGCTTCTTGGGGGGGGGGGGGGGGGGGGGGGGGGGGGGGGGGGGGGGTTTTTTTGGGGCAATGCTCTAATAATGATGATCATCACACTTTTATTTACTTACCACTCGATATTACAACTCAATACTAGAACAAAGATATGCTCTCTATATGAATGCCTCTGGCAGTGTACCGGGATGTGCAATGATCTAGCGTAGCAATGACGGGGGGGGGGGGGGGGGGGGGGGGGGGGGGGGGGGGGGGGGGGGGGGGGGGGGGGGGGGGGGGGGGGGGGGGGGGGGGGGGGGGGGGGGGGGGGGGGGGGGGGGGGGATATGATGATGATGGAAGTTGCATGGTAATATATCTCGGAATGGCTATGGAAATGCCATGATAGGTAGGTATGCTCGCTATTTTGAGGAGAAGGTATATGGTGGGTTTATGGTACCGACGAAAGTTGCGTGATATTAGAGAGGCTAGCAATGATGGAAGGGTGAGAGTGCATATAATCCATGGACTCAACATTAGTCATAAAGAACTCACATACTTGGGGGGGGGGGGGGGGGGGGGGGGGGGGGGGGGGGGGGGGGGGGGGGGGGGGGGGGGGGGGGGGGGGGGGGGGGGGGGGGGGGGGTCCACGTACCCCCCAAACATCCAGGAGCACCACGAAAGCCTAATTCCACCGCCGCAACCTTCTATACTCAAGAGATCCCATCTCGGGGCCTTTTCCGGAGCTCCACCGGAGGGGGCATTGATCACGGAGGGCCTCTACATCAACTCCATGGCCTCTCCGGTGATGTCTGAGTAGTTTACTTTAGACGTATGGGTCCATAGTTATTAGCTAGATGGCGTATTCTCTCTCTTTGGATCTCAATACAAAGTTCTCCTTGATTTTCTTGGAGATCTATTCGATGTAATCTTCTTTTGCAGTGCGTTTGTCGAGATCCGATCAATTGTGGGTTTATGATCCAGATTATCTATGAACAATATTTGATTCTCCTCTGAATCCTTTTATGTACGTTTGGTTTATCTTTGCAAGTCTCTTCGAATTATCAGTTTGGTTTGGCCTACTAGATTGATCTTTCTTGCAATGGGAGAAGTTCTTAGCTTTGGGTTCAATCTTGCGGTGTTCGATCCCAGTGATAGAAAGGGAACCGATACGTGTTGTATTGTTGCCATCTAGGATAAAAAGATGGGGTTTATATCGTATTGCATGAGTTTATCCCTCTACATCATGTCATCTTCCTTAAAGCGTTACTATGTTCTCTTGAACTTAATACTCTAGATGCATGCTGGATAGCGGTCAATGTGTGGAGTAATAGTAGTAGATGCAGGCAGGAGTCGGTCTACTTGTCTCGGATGTGATGCCTATATACATGATCATACCTAGATATTCTCATAACTACGCTCAATTCTATCAATTTCTCGACAGTAATTCGTTTACCCACCGTAATACTTATGCTCTTGAGAGAAGCCCACGGGTGTATCTTTCATCATATTAAGCTTCCAATACTTAGTTACTTCCTTTGTCGTTTATTTTACTTTGCATCTTTATTTCTCTTTATCATAAAAATACCAAAAATATTATCTTATCATATCTATCAGATCTCACTCTCGTAAGTGACCGAGAAGGGCTTGACAACCCCTTTATCGCATTGGTTGCGAGGTTCTTATTTGTTTGTGTAAGTGCGTGGGACTTGAGCGTGATATCCTACTGGATTGATACCTTGGTTCTCAAAAACTGAGGGAAATACTTACGCTACTTTACTGCATCACCCTTTCCTCTTCAAGGGAAAACCAACGCAGTGCTCAAGAGGTAGCAAGAAGGATTCCCGGCGCTGTTGATGGGGAG
Source organism: Thinopyrum obtusiflorum (assembly GCA_036873465.1). Lineage (NCBI taxonomy): Eukaryota > Viridiplantae > Streptophyta > Magnoliopsida > Poales > Poaceae > Thinopyrum > Thinopyrum obtusiflorum. The sequence goes on from JAAAWM010010034.1 coordinate 2,605, forward strand.
ATTTGCGCCAAGTCAAGTCAAGATTTGACTCCCACAACGAGTCATTTCTGGCGCCATTACGAAGTCAAAATATACCAAGTACCCATCGCAAAGTCTTATCCCTCGCATTACATTATTTTCCATTTTCCTCCCATTTTCCTCTCCCCCACTTCACCCTTGTCGTTTTATTTGCCCTCTCTTCCTCTCTCCCTCTCTTTCCGTTCCCCTTCTCCTTCCCTATTTACCTTTTTGCCCGTTTCTTGTTTGCTTGTGTGTTGGATTGCTCGCTTGTCACGATGGCTCGAGATAATACTAAATTATGTGACTTTGCCAATACCAACAATAATGATTTTATTAGCACTCCGATTGCTCCTCTTACCGATGTTGAATCTTGTGAAATTAATACGGGGGGGGGGGGGGGGGGGGGGGGGGGGGGGGGGGGGGGGGGGGGGGGGGGGGGGGGGGGGGGGGGGGGGGGGGGGGGGGGGGGGGGGGGGGGGGGGGGGGGGGGGGGGGGGGGGGGGGGGGGGGGGGGGGGGGGGGGGGGGGGGGGGGGGGGGGGGGGGGGGGGGGGGGGGGGGGGGGGGGGGGGGGGGGGGGGGGGGGGGGGGGGGGGGGGGGGGGGGGGGGGGGGGGGGGGGGGGGGGGGGGGGGGGGGGGGGGGGGGGGGGGGGGGGGGGGGGGGGGGGGGGGGGGGGGGGGGGGGGGGGGGGGGGGGGGGGGGGGGGGGGGGGGGGGGGGGGGGGGGGGGGGGGGGGGGGGGGGGGGGGGGGGGGGGGGGGGGGGGGGGGGGGGGGGGGGGGGGGGGGGGGGGGGGGGGGGGGGGGGGGGGGGGGGGGGGGGGGGGGGGGGGGGGGGGGGGGGGGGGGGGGGGGGGGGGGGGGGGGGGGGGGGGGGGGGGGGGGGGGGGGGGGGGGGGGGGGGGGGGGGGGGGGGGGGGGGGGGGGGGGGGGGGGGGGGGGGGGGGGGGGGGGGGGGGGGGGGGGGGGGGGGGGGGGGGGGGGGGGGGGGGGGGGGGGGGGGGGGGGGGGGGGGGGGGGGGGGGGGGGGGGGGGGGGGGGGGGGGGGGGGGGGGGGGGGGGGGGGGGGGGGGGGGGGGGGGGGGGGGGGGGGGGGGGGGGGGGGGGGGGGGGGGGGGGGGGGGGGGGGGGGGGGGGGGGGGGGGGGGGGGGGGGGGGGGGGGGGGGGGGGGGGGGGGGGGGGGGGGGGGGGGGGGGGGGGGGGGGGGGGGGGGGGGGGGGGGGGGGGGGGGGGGGGGGGGGGGGGGGGGGGGGGGGGGGGGGGGGGGGGGGGGGGGGGGGGGGGGGGGGGGGGGGGGGGGGGGGGGGGGGGGGGGGGGGGGGGGGGGGGGGGGGGGGGGGGGGGGGGGGGGGGGGGGGGGGGGGGGGGGGGGGGGGGGGGGGGGGGGGGGGGGGGGGGGGGGGGGGGGGGGGGTAATTTGTAACGAGCAATAAGTAACAAAAGTAAATAAGGTGCAGCAAGGTGGCCCAATCCTTTTGTAGCAAAGGACAAGCCTGGACAAACTCTTATATGATGTAAAGCGCTCCCTAGGACACATGGGAATATCGTCAAACTAGTTTTCATCACGTTCATATGATTCGCGTTCGGTACTTTGAAAATTTGGTATGTGGGTGGACCGGTGCTTGGGTGCTACCCTTACTTGGACAAGCATCCCACTTATGATTAACCTCTATTGAAAGCATCCGCAACAACAACAAAAGTATTAAGGTAAACCTAACCATAGCATGAAACATATGGATCCAAATCAGCCCCTTACGAAGCAACACAGAAACTAGGGTTTAAGCTTCTATCACTCTAGCAACCCATCATCTACTTATTACTTCCCAATGACTTCCTCTAGGCCCAAACAATGGTGAAGTGTCATGTAGTCGACGTTCACATAACACCACTAGAGGAGAGACAACATACATCTCATCAAAATATCGAACGAATACCAAATTCACATGACTACTAATAGCAAGACTTCTCCCATGTCCTCAGGAACAAAAGTAACTACTCACAAAGCATAAACATGGTCATAAGCAGAGGGATATTAATATGCATATAGGATCTGAACATATGATCTTCCACCAATTAAACCAAGGGGGGGGGGGGGGGGGGGGGGGGGGGGGGGGGGGGGGGGGGGGGGGGGGGGGGGGGGGGGGGGGGGGGGGGGGGGGGGGGGGGGGGGGGGGGGGGGGGGGGGGGGGGGGGGGGGGGGGGGGGGGGGGGGGGGGGGGGGGGGGGGGGGGGGGGGGGGGGGGGGGGGGGGGGGGGGGGGGGGGGGGGGGGGGGGGGGGGGGGGGGGGGGGGGGGGGGGGGGGGGGGGGGGGGGGGGGGGGGGGGGGGGGGGGGGGGGGGGGGGGGGGGCTAGATGAACAGGACCCCGTGGAGGACTGGATGAACAGGACCACCCCGTGGAGGGCTGGATGAACAGTAGACGGTGGAAGGCTGGATGAACAGTAGCCGGTGGAGGGGTGGTTGCACAGGAGCCCGTGGAGAGGGCTGGTTGAACAGTAGCCGGTGGAGTAGCGCGCGGTGGAGGCTGGATGAACAGGAGCCCGTGGATGAACAGTCGCAGGTGGAGGCTGGAGGAGGTCGACGGTGGATGAACAGTAGCCCGTGGAGCCTGGAGGGGGTCGATGGTGGAGATGAACAGTATCCCGTGGAGTCCCGTTTTGCGGTACGCCACACCCCTCCCGATGAACAGGACCCCCGTTTCGACCGTAGCTCTCCAACACAAGTCCGTTTCCTCCGTTTTGCGGTACGCCAGACCCCTCCCGATCAACATGACCCCTGTTTCGATCGTAGGAGGTCTGTTTCCTCCGTTTTGCGGTACGCCAGACCCCTCCCGATGAACAGGATCCCATTTCGACCGTGGCCGGTCGAACACAAGGCCGTTTCCTCCGTTCTGTGGTACGCCAGGCCTCATTTCCATCGGCTGTTCCGTCCAAGCCCTCCCGATGAACACGACGATGCATTCCGTTCTGACCCAGCCGGTTGGCTCCCCATGAACACGACGATGACGCAGTTTCTCCGTTCTGACCCAACCATGTACACGAGCCCTGGCCGTACGTATGCGCGAGTAGGCGTTCGAGACCCTGCCCGTATGTACGTACGTGGCCGTATTTTCTTTCTTGCACACTGGCCGCTGTACGTACGTGTACATGCTACGTGCGCGCCTCTACTATGACATGTGCGCGCCTCTACATCGACCAGTATGTACGTACACGTTCGCGAGCAGAATGACAATGCTACGTACGCTTCGACCAGGTGGGTCCCGACTGTCAGGCACTTCCTTGCGTGCGAAGATGTAGCTGGTGGGTCCCAGCAGTCAGGGGGGAAACGTTTTTTTCACAAAATACGGTGGCATGTGTGGTGGGTCCCTGCTGTCAGGTGGAGGAATAATTATTTTGCGCGTAATAAGGAGGCACTTCCTTGCGGCCACCGTGGACCCAGCTGTCAGCCTCTCCACGTATAGTACTCTTCCGATGGAAGTCATTCCTTGACCATGTTGACCACGCCACGCCGAGAGCACCAGGGCGGTGGACGACAGCGAGGCCTAGGAAGGGGACGACGCGGAGCCGGGGAAGACGCGGCAGTGGAAGGGGGGGGGGGGGGGGGGGGGGGGGGGGGGGGGGGGGGGGGGGGGGGGGGGGGGGGGGGGGGGGGGGGGGGGGGGGGGGGGGGGGGGGGGGGGGGGGGGGGGGGGGGGGGGGGGGGGGGGGGGGGGGGGGGGGGGGGGGGGGGGGGGGGGGGGGGGGGGGGGGGGGGGGGGGGGGGGGGGGGGGGGGGGGGGGGGGGGGGGGGGGGGGGGGGGGGGGGGGGGGGGGGGGGGGGGGGGGGGGGGGGGGGGGGGGGGGGGGGGGGGGGGGGGGGGGGGGGGGGGGGGGGGGGGGGGGGGGGGGGGGGGGGGGGGGGGGGGGGGGGGGGGGGGGGGGGGGGGGGGGGGGGGGGGGGGGGGGGGGGGGGGGGGGGGGGGGGGGGGGGGGGGGGGGGGGGGGGGGGGGGGGGGGGGGGGGGGGGGGGGGGGGGGGGGGGGGGGGGGGGGGGGGGGGGGGGGGGGGGGGGGGGGGGGGGGGGGGGGGGGGGGGGGGGGGGGGGGGGGGGGGGGGGGGGGGGGGGGGGGGGGGGGGGGGGGGGGGGGGGGGGGGGGGGGGGGGGGGGGGGGGGGGGGGGGGGGGGGGGGGGGGGGGGGGGGGGGGGGGGGGGGGGGGGGGGGGGGGGGGGGGGGGGGGGGGGGGGGGGGGGGGGGGGGGGGGGGGGGGGGGGGGGGGGGGGGGGGGGGGGGGGGGGGGGGGGGGGGGGGGGGGGGGGGGGGGGGGGGGGGGGGGGGGGGGGGGGGGGGGGGGGGGGGGGGGGGGGGGGGGGGGGGGGGGGGGGGGGGGGGGGGGGGGGGGGGGGGGGGGGGGGGGGGGGGGGGGGGGGGGGGGGGGGGGGGGGGGGGGGGGGGGGGGGGGGGGGGGGGGGGGGGGGGGGGGGGGGGGGGGGGGGGGGGGGGGGGGGGGGGGGGGGGGGGGGGGGGGGGGGGGGGGGAGAAACTCCTTCTCTAGAAAGGATCCATTCTTAGCAACGAATATCTTGCCTTAGGATCTGTGATAGAAGGTGTACCCAACTGTTTCCTTTGGGTATCCTATGAAGACACATTTCTCCGATTTGGGTTCGAGCTTATCAGGTTGAAGCTTTTTCACATAAGCATCGCAACCCCAAACTTTAAGAAAAGATAGCTTAGGTTTCTTGCCAAACCACAGTTCATATGGTGTCGTCTCAACGGATTTAGATGGTGCCTTATTTAACGTGAATGCAGCCGTCTCTAAAGCATAACCCCAAAACGATAGTGGTAAATCGGTAAGAGACATCATAGATCGCACCATATCTAATAAAGTACGGTTATGACGTTCCGACACACCATTACACTGTGGTGTTACAGGTGGCGTGAGTTGCGAAACTATTCCACATTGTTTCAAATGAAGACCAAACTCGTAACTCAAATATTCACCTCCACGATCAGATCGTAGAAACTTTATTTTCTTATTACGATGATTTTCCACTTCACTCTGAAATTCTTTGAACTTTTCAAATGTTTCAGACTTATGTTTCATTAAATGGATATACCCATATCTGCTCAAATCATCTGTGAAGGTCAGAAAATAATGTAGTTGCGGATGCTTGCGAGGGGGGTTAATCATAAGTGGGATGCTTGTCCAAGGAAGGGCAGTACCCAAGCACCGGTCCACCCACATATCAAATTATCAAAGTAACGAACGCGAATCATATGAGCATGATGAAAACTAGCTTGACGATAATTCCCATGTGTCCTCGGGAGCGCTTTCCTTTATATAAGAGTTTGTCCAGGCTTGTCCTTTGCTACAAAAAGGATTGGGCCACCTTGCTGCACCTTGTTTACTTTTGTTACATGTTACCCGTTATGAATTACCTGATCACAAAACTATTTGTTACCGATAATTTTAGTGCTTGCAGAGAATACCTTACTGAAAACTGCTTGTCATTTCCTTCTGCTCCTCGTTGGGTTCGACACTCTTACTTATCGAAAGGACTACGATAGATCTCCTATACTTGTGGGTCATCATTGACCTACGAGGTTCGGTAGTAACTTGATCTAAAGTTTCATGATCATCATCATTAACTTCCTCACTTATTGGTGTAGGCATCACTGGAACTGATTTCTGTGATGAACTACTTTCCAATTTGAGAGAAGGTACAACTACCTCATCAAGTTCTACTTTCCTCCCACGGGGGGGGGGGGGGGGGGGGGGGGGGGGGGGGGGGGGGGGGGGGGGGGGGGGGGGGGGGGGGGGGGGGGGGGGGGGGGGGGGGGGGGGGGGGGGGGGGGGGGGGGGGGGGGGGGGGGGGGGGGGGGGGGGGGGGGGGGGGGGGGGGGGGGGGGGGGGGGGGGGGGGGGGGGGGGGGGGGGGGGGGGGGGGGGGGGGGGGGGGGGGGGGGGGGGGGGGGGGGGGGGGGGGGGGGGGGGGGGGGGGGGGGGGGGGGGGGGGGGGGGGGGGGGGGGGGGGGGGGGGGGGGGGGGGGGGGGGGGGGGGGGGGGGGGGGAACATTTTTTCGCAAAATACGGTGGCCCGTCCGGTGGGTCCTTGCTGTTAGGTGGAGGAATCATTATTTTCCGCGTAATAAGGAGGCACTTCCTTGCTGTGGCCGTGGACCCAGCTGTCAGCCTCTCCATGTACAGTACACTTCCAATGGAAGGTGTTCCTTAACCAGGTTGACCACGCCGCGTTCCGTTGCATACATGCGTCCATGGGCGTGGTGCATCCCCACTGTCAGCCTCTCACGTACAGTCATCTTCCGATGACTCTCGGTTGTTGACCACGTTGACCACACCGTGCCGAGCGCACCAAAGGCCGGTGGACGACGGCGAGGCCCCAGACTGGAACGACCCAGAGATGGGGAAGATGGGGCAGTGGAGTTACAGATGGAGAGGAGTGGGAAACTTGACTGGTTCGGGTGCGCGGCAGCACAGCCGCCGTGCCGCCCACGAGAGACAGGAGCACGAACAGAGGTTGAAGAAGGAGCACGGCTATTGGATTAACATCCAATGGTCCAGCTGCTAGAATCATTTGTTGATTAAGTTGACAAAGCCCTACGTACACGTCCGCTTAGTAGGCCCACAAGTCAGCCACCAAATCTGACGGGTCCCAACTGTCAATGGGAGGAATAATTTTTTTCACATAACAAGGAGGCACTTCCTTCCGTGTGAAGATACAACTGGTGGGTCCCAGCTGTCAGGTGGAGGAAATTTTTTTCCAGCTTAATAAGGAGGAAGTTTCCTTGCGTGCGACCATGGACCTCGTGGGTCCCAGCCGTCAGGCTCTCCATGTACAGTCCTCTTCCGATGACTCTCATTTGTTGACCACGCCGCACCGAGCGCAGCGAGACGGTGGACAACGGCGAGGCCCCGGACGGGAACGACTCAGAGATGGGAAGACGCGGCAGTGGAGTCGCAGATTGAGTGGAGGAGAAGGGTTATAACTGGTTCTGGTGCGGCGTGGGGCTGCAGTTGGTGGAGAATAACAGGAGGTGTGGAGGGGTGGAGGGATAGCCTGGCCAGCGGTGGGGTAGCGCTTCGCAGTGATGCGTGCTAAGCAGAGCCGCTAGCCGCCGGAGGCCAGACCAGGCGGTCCCGGCGACGCTGGAGGAAGAAGACAAGAGATTGAAGGTGCATGCCGACCAATTTGACAACGCCCTGCGTAGGCTTCGACCTATTGGCCCACATGTCAGCCTGCAAAAATGTGGCATATATTTAACCCATGTTTTCTAGAATGTACAGTCCATTTGCTGGGCTGGGTGAACAAATAATTTCGCGTCAATGCGGCCCATTTATATTATCTAAGAAATCCCAGCCCATTTGCACTTCCTTCAAATACACGAATTAGCTGGGCTCGTTATATATATAATGTTATGTTAGAAGGAGCAATTAATATAAAAAATAAACCGGAGAAGCACATTTTTTATATACATAATTAACAAATTAGCGAGTTATTGCTCAAAATAAAAATGAGCGCGTTATTATTACATTGGTCCTTAAAATCTTCGCAAGCTTTTGTACGTAATCACCAGGATTTTCCTTGCCAACTTCTGTTAAACATTTACTTTTATAAGTTAATAACACGTGGGATGTTTTTATAATGTATATATAAGTCTCTATAAAATATACGATAATAGTAATAATATAAATATATATAATGTGGTTAAAAAAATACATTGGGCTGCCGATCTTTAAGAAAAATCCCATAGGCCGGTATGGACCTCAAAAAATAAGTTGAAACCACTGTCACCGTATGTCGTGGGCTACGCATGTTAAAATACAAAACCTAGGCCTAGCTGATACTTGTTCGACCTCTGGAAAAAAATGATACCAGATCCCCGAGCGAACTGGATTAAAGAGGGGGCCGGCGGCACGACTGAAGAAGCACATCAGGAGCGATTCTTTTTTCTTCAGTGGATGGCTCTCGATGGCGTTTTTTACTTGCCTCTGCACCATACAACTTGTATTTTTAGCCTCCCAGTCCGTGGTGGGCCAGCAGCCCATTTGCTGGGCGGGCCAACCTACAGAAACCAGCACTCGATTTGGGGGGGGGGGGGGGGGGGGGGGGGGGGGGGGGGGGGGGGGGGGGGGGGGGGGGGGGGGGGGGGGGGGGGGGGGGGGGGGGGGGGGGGGGGGGGGGGGGGGGGGGGGGGGGGGGGGGGGGGGGGGGGGGGGGGGGGGGGGGGGGGGGGGGGGGGGGGGGGGGGGGGGGGGGGGGGGGGGGGGGGGGGGGGGGGGGGGGGGGGGGGGGGGGGGGGGGGGGGGGGGGGGGGGGGGGGGGGGGGGGGGGGGGGGGGGGGGGGGGGGGGGGGGGGGGGGGGGGGGGGGGGGGGGGGGGGGGGGGGGGGGGGGGGGGGGGGGGGGGGGGGGGGGGGGGGGGGGGGGGGGGGGGGGGGGGGGGGGGGGGGGGGGGGGGGGGGGGGGGGGGGGGGGGGGGGGGGGGGGGGGGGGGGGGGGGGGGGGGGGGGGGGGGGGGGGGGGGGGGGGGGGGGGGGGGGGGGGGGGGGGGGGGGGGGGGGGGGGGGGGGGGGGGGGGGGGGGGGGGGGGGGGGGGGGGGGGGGGGGGGGGGGGGGGGGGGGGGGGGGGGGGGGGGGGGGGGGGGGGGGGGGGGGGGGGGGGGGGGGGGGGGGGGGGGGGGGGGGGGGGGGGGGGGGGGGGGGGGGGGGGGGGGGGGGGGGGGGGGGGGGGGGGGGGGGGGGGGGGGGGGGGGGGGGGGGGGGGGGGGGGGGGGGGGGGGGGGGGGGGGGGGGGGGGGGGGGGGGGGGGGGGGGGGGGGGGGGGGGGGGGGGGGGGGGGGGGGGGGGGGGGGGGGGGGGGGGGGGGGGGGGGGGGGGGGGGGGGGGGGGGGGGGGGGGGGGGGGGGGGGGGGGGGGGGGGGGGGGGGGGGGGGGGGGGGGGGGGGGGGGGGGGGGGGGGGGGGGGGGGGGGGGGGGGGGGGGGGGGGGGGGGGGGGGGGGGGGGGGGGGGGGGGGGGGGGGGGGGGGGGGGGGGGGGGGGGGGGGGGGGGGGGGGGGGGGGGGGGGGGGGGGGGGGGGGGGGGGGGGGGGGGGGGGGGGGGGGGGGGGGGGGGGGGGGGGGGGGGGGGGGGGGGGGGGGGGGGGGGGGGGGGGGGGGGGGGGGGGGGGGGGGGGGGGGGGGGGGGGGGGGGGGGGGGGGGGGGGGGGGGGGGGGGGGGGGGGGGGGGGGGGGGGGGGGGGGGGGGGGGGGGGGGGGGGGGGGGGGGGGGGGGGGGGGGGGGGGGGGGGGGGGGGGGGGGGGGGGGGGGGGGGGGGGGGGGGGGGGGGGGGGGGGGGGGGGGGGGGGGGGGGGGGGGGGGGGGGGGGGGGGGGGGGGGGGGGGGGGGGGGGGGGGGGGGGGGGGGGGGGGGGGGGGGGGGGGGGGGGGGGGGGGGGGGGGGGGGGGGGGGGGGGGGGGGGGGGGGGGGGGGGGGGGGGGGGGGGGGGGGGGGGGGGGGGGGGGGGGGGGGGGGGGGGGGGGGGGGGGGGGGGGGGGGGGGGGGGGGGGGGGGGGGGGGGGGGGGGGGGGGGGGGGGGGGGGGGGGGGGGGGGGGGGGGGGGGGGGGGGGGGGGGGGGGGGGGGGGGGGGGGGGGGGGGGGGGGGGGGGGGGGGGGGGGGGGGGGGGGGGGGGGGGGGGGGGGGGGGGGGGGGGGGGGGGGGGGGGGGGGGGGGGGGGGGGGGGGGGGGGGGGGGGGGGGGGGGGGGGGGGGGGGGGGGGGGGGGGGGGGGGGGGGGGGGGGGGGGGGGGGGGGGGGGGGGGGGGGGGGGGGGGGGGGGGGGGGGGGGGGGGGGGGGGGGGGGGGGGGGGGGGGGGGGGGGGGGGGGGGGGGGGGGGGGGGGGGGGGGGGGGGGGGGGGGGGGGGGGGGGGGGGGGGGGGGGGGGGGGGGGGGGGGGGGGGGGGGGGGGGGGGGGGGGGGGGGGGGGGGGGGGGGGGGGGGGGGGGGGGGGGGGGGGGGGGGGGGGGGGGGGGGGGGGGGGGGGGGGGGGGGGGGGGGGGGGGGGGGGGGGGGGGGGGGGGGGGGGGGGGGGGTGATTTCTTCCTAAGGATGATACAATACAATGGCGTAAACTGTAAAGATCTATCCTTATCTTCAGGACTGTTGAACTGGTAGTTAGTGACCATGATTTAGATGAAGATTTAGTGTCCTCACTCTGTTCGTAATAATATGACCACACACTCATATGAGAAATCACAATACTTCTACAATCTTGATATCAAACTGCACATGCTTTGGTCAGCAGCTATCACTATAATGTGAACGTTGGAAAGGGGAAAAATAAAAAGGAGTTCCAAATGCTATCACTTTAGCTATCACTATAATCTTGATCACAGTATAGTGGTGCAACAGCAGCCACCAGCTTTAGGTAATACCGGTACATAGATAAATAGATTGCCTTGATTCTTGGTGCGGCGTCTCCATCGCAAATCACGTCAGGCACAGCGAGTAGTGTGAACAATGTTGCTTGCACATGCATGCTAACCTCCTCTTTGTCTTTGTTAGGTTGCAACAAGAAACCAATTAGTAGTTCATCTATCTGAGTAGTAGTATATGTTGGCAACTCATGATTGCTTCGTTCTTAAAACGAACAAAAAGAACGCAGTCTCATTTCAAAGCCAAGCACTATTAGCATCCATTTCGAAGCAATTTATGACTTTCTGTACATTCTAACTTCTCTTGCCATAATATATAAGAACATACGCCAAAAATGACAAAAGAGACAGGAGATTCAAGCCTGAGAGAAGCACTAGAAGGACGGTCTACAAGCCATGGAATAGTAATGGTGTACTCTCCTCAGTATAGCGACACGGCCGAATCATCTCCGACGTGCGCGGTGCCGTACTTGTTGGAGGAGGAGCCCTGCGGATTCGACAAGTCGCCGGACCGCCTCCGGAGCATCTGGCGCATGCCGTCGGCCACCCGGACGGCGGGGCTGGACTTGAACATCTTGCAGAAGGCCATGTGCGCCCTCACGGCCTCCTCCACGCCCGGGTGAGCCTTCTTCCTGCTGGCCTCGTCCCTGACGGCCTCGCAGCACAGCCCGCACAGCCACTGGCCGTAGAAGCTCGCTCTCACGCTCGCAATGGGGTGCAGTCCTCCCTCAGGCCACAGCACTCACACTTGACTGACTCTATCTCCATTGCTGCTGGCTACGCTGAATTGCATGATTGTGAGTTGGCATGGGCCGGCATGGAGCTAGCTAGCTACGGATGCTCATAGTAGTACTAGTATTGTTTGTTTCATCGATTGACGTACGGACGCGTTTTCTTTGCGCGCGACAGAAAGAAAGAGACTCACCCTGCATGCACACCGGAGTTCTGCTTGTCGCTTTCCTGCGACTCGGCTCGACACGCAGAATTGCTAGCTAGGGAGACACGCAGCCTCTGTTTTTTTCTTTTCCCTTTCAATTCTCCTTCTTTTCTTTTCTTATTACATGGGTGGACGCCTCGGCCGCAAAATCTGTCCGCCTCGCTCGTGTTCGTCTGGACCCATTTCTGACGCAAATTTGGGCATCACGTACGGCATCAAACCTTCTTTGCTGCTCGTGCTCCGAGCCCGGCCCGCCGCGTACGCGCGCACGGGGCCGCACGCAAAGTCCTCGCCACTAGCTAGCACTCGACGCCGAACAGGAGGACGAGCTCATCAAGAAGGTGCTCGAGTACGGACGCAACCAATGGGACGGGATGCCCTGGATGTGCAGCTCGCCTTGTTGGGCCGCATGCGATGTCTAGATGCCCTTGAGCCTGAGGACATGGTCATTTTGGAGCCGCCAGCCGTGCCCTGGGACCCGACGCTGGAGGGGAGGACCCGGAGGTGGACGTCGACGATGCCCTGCATGCACACCGGAGTTCCAAACCGTGGTCACCGTCCCCGACGCATGATCAGCCGCAGGCGCCGCCCGCCCACCCGTGCCAGCCACCGCCCTTCGTCGACCTCATCGAGGACGACAAAGACGACGGCGACGGCAGGGACGAAAGACGGACAGGAAGGTGACGGCTGGGACTCCATTGTTACATTCCCCTGGTACATTTGTCATTAGTGTTGATAGAAAAGTACTCCCTCCGCTTCTATTTAGTCCGCGTATTAGATTTGGTCAAAGTCAATCTTTATAAACAAAAATATTAACATATACAATAACAAATCAATACCATTAGATCCATTATTGAATGTACTTTCATATCATATAGATTTGTTATGGTAAATGTTTAGTTTTTTTCTATAAACTTGGTCAAACTTTAAAAAGTTTGACTTCAGTCAAACCTAATATGCAGAGTACATAAAAAAGGAGAGAGTAGTCAAAAGTGTCAAAAAAGTGAATTCAAGTTTGACCAGTGGCATTAATGTTGACAGAAAATCCCAGTGTGTACGACATGTTTGATTAAGCGACCGGGAGCGACACTACACTGGGCTTGGATGTAGGAGAATCTTGGCAGAGAGCTCACGCGTCGATCGAGAGCTGTAGGACGATGACGTCGGGATGTCCACTAGAGCAGTAGGAGGTCGGCTCAACCATGTGCATAATAAGGAGGGGGATGACAGGAGGTCCACTGGAGTTGTAGGAGACCGGGCCTCATGAAGCTTACTGGGCACCAATCAACTTCAGAAGCATGCGATGATACATGGATGATGTCTTTATGGGCATGCTTGCCGGTGTTGGGTATTGCCTATCAAGGTCCGGTCCGATGAAATGCACGACTGAAATTTAATTCTAGGGAAGAAAATAGATACTACTTCCAAATGGTAACCCATTGGCCACATGGCTAAAAGAATTCTAGAGGCTGCCATTATAAAAAAAAATCACATCAAGATATATTAGTCTCATGTATTTATATTAAACTTGTTTTCTACTCCCTCCGTTCCTAAATATTTGCCTTTCTAGACATTTCAAATGACTACTACATACGGATGTATGTAGACATATTTTAGAGTGTAGATTCACTCATTTTGCTTTGTATGTAGTCACTTGTTGAAATGCCTAGAAAGACAAGTATTTAGGAACGGAGGGAGTATTTTTTCTTCATAAATCTTTAATACTTCATCAAGAAATTTAGGCAAGAGTGGTAGGAAAACTTTGACAGGGTTGTAAATGGGCGTGATCCGCGTGACATTGGGTCTCTACCGTCCGATCTAAAAATGATGGGTGGCTGAGATGATTCCATGGGGGCAATCCAGGAGAGGGCCTGGTTGACCAATGAGAAGAAAGCAGACGAAATTCTCGGTGGCGCCGAACCCACCCGCACCCGCTCTTTTCATCCAAAACATTCGGGAGCGCGCCACTTGGTTTAGACTCCCGCGCTCTGGGTTAGACATTTGGCGCCGTAGGATAGATTTTTGTTCAATCTAAGATGAAAAGGAAAAAAAAACCCACCCACCAAAGACCAAACCTACGAGACCCACCCACACAACCCAACCCGAACCAGTCTTCCTCCTCCTCGTCTCCCACTCAACCCCGCCGCCGCCGACCTCTCCCCAATCCCAACCCCACCGGCGGCGACTTGTCTCCCCCAGCTCCGGCCTCTGTCCTCTACCCACCGCCGACGCCCCTACTCTTTCTTTCTCTCCCTACGCCCTAGAATCGCTCGAGCAGCTCAGGCCGCCGCAACCACACACCGGCACAGAAGGATCCCACCTCCCACGGCGACCGTGCCTTCGTCCTCCACCCCCTCGCCGTCGCGTCCAACCTCCACCGCGCCGCTGCCTCCCCCTCCCCCCTCCTCGACAGAGCCCCAAACGCTAGCCTTCAACCCATGGATGGGGCGACAGAGAAGCCGCCCTCCCTCCTCCGCACCTCTTCCGGCGACGACGGCGCCGGTTCCGCACCCACCTGCGGCGACTGCTGCACCAGACGCGCGATGGAGGCCGGCGGTGGACCCAGGATGGCCGCATCGGGTGGATCCCGTCCTCCCCCTCCTCTCGCCCGGGCGTGGAACATGGGGGAGCTCGTGGCCCTCGACGACGGCGAGCTAGGAGGCTCCCGCAGCGGGGGGGGGGGGGGGGGGGGGGGGGGGGGGGGGGGGGGGGGGGGGGGGGGGGGGGGGGGGGGGGGGGGGGGGGGGGGGGGGGGGGGGGGGGGGGGGGGGGGGGGGGGGGGGGGGGGGGGGGGGGGGGGGGGGGGGGGGGGGGGGGGGGGGGGGGGGGGGGGGGGGGGGGGGGGGGGGGGGGGGGGGGGGGGGGGGGGGGGGGGGGGGGGGGGGGGGGGGGGGGGGGGGGGGGGGGGGGGGGGGGGGGGGGGGGGGGGGGGGGGGGGGGGGGGGGGGGGGGGGGGGGGGGGGGGGGGGGGGGGGGGGGGGGGGGGGGGGGGGGGGGGGGGGGGGGGGGGGGGGGGGGGGGGGGGGGGGGGGGGGGGGGGGGGGGGGGGGGGGGGGGGGGGGGGGGGGGGGGGGGGGGGGGGGGGGGGGGGGGGGGGGGGGGGGGGGGGGGGGGGGGGGGGGGGGGGGGGGGGGGGGGGGGGGGGGGGGGGGGGGGGGGGGGGGGGGGGGGGGGGGGGGGGGGGGGGGGGGGGGGGGGGGGGGGGGGGGGGGGGGGGGGGGGGGGGGGGGGGGGGGGGGGGGGGGGGGGGGGGGGGGGGGGGGGGGGGGGGGGGGGGGGGGGGGGGGGGGGGGGGGGGGGGGGGGGGGGGGGGGGGGGGGGGGGGGGGGGGGGGGGGGGGGGGGGGGGGGGGGGGGGGGGGGGGGGGGGGGGGGGGGGGGGGGGGGGGGGGGGGGGGGGGGGGGGGGGGGGGGGGGGGGGGGGGGGGGGGGGGGGGGGGGGGGGGGGGGGGGGGGGGGGGGGGGGGGGGGGGGGGGGGGGGGGGGGGGGGGGGGGGGGGGGGGGGGGGGGGGGGGGGGGGGGGGGGGGGGGGGGGGGGGGGGGGGGGGGGGGGGGGGGGGGGGGGGGGGGGGGGGGGGGGGGGGGGGGGGGGGGGGGGGGGGGGGGGGGGGGGGGGGGGGGGGGGGGGGGGGGGGGGGGGGGGGGGGGGGGGGGGGGGGGGGGGGGGGGGGGGGGGGGGGGGGGGGGGGGGGGGGGGGGGGGGGGGGGGGGGGGGGGGGGGGGGGGGGGGGGGGGGGGGGGGGGGGGGGGGGGGGGGGGGGGGGGGGGGGGGGGGGGGGGGGGGGGGGGGGGGGGGGGGGGGGGGGGGGGGGGGGGGGGGGGGGGGGGGGGGGGGGGGGGGGGGGGGGGGGGGGGGGGGGGGGGGGGGGGGGGGGGGGGGGGGGGGGGGGGGGGGGGGGGGGGGGGGGGGGGGGGGGGGGGGGGGGGGGGGGGGGGGGGGGGGGGGGGGGGGGGGGGGGGGGGGGGGGGGGGGGGGGGGGGGGGGGGGGGGGGGGGGGGGGGGGGGGGGGGGGGGGGGGGGGGGGGGGGGGGGGGGGGGGGGGGGGGGGGGGGGGGGGGGGGGGGGGGGGGGGGGGGGGGGGGGGGGGGGGGGGGGGGGGGGGGGGGGGGGGGGGGGGGGGGGGGGGGGGGGGGGGGGGGGGGGGGGGGGGGGGGGGGGGGGGGGGGGGGGGGGGGGGGGGGGGGGGGGGGGGGGGGGGGGGGGGGGGGGGGGGGGGGGGGGGGGGGGGGGGGGGGGGGGGGGGGGGGGGGGGGGGGGGGGGGGGGGGGGGGGGGGGGGGGGGGGGGGGGGGGGGGGGGGGGGGGGGGGGGGGGGGGGGGGGGGGGGGGGGGGGGGGGGGGGGGGGGGGGGGGGGGGGGGGGGGGGGGGGGGGGGGGGGGGGGGGGGGGGCGTCGAGTGCTAGCTAGTGGCGAGGACTTTGCGTGCGGCCCCGTGCGCGCGTGCGCGGCGGGGCGGGCTCGGAGCACGAGCAGCAAAGAAGGTTTGATGCCGTACGTGATGCCCAAATTTGCGTCGGAAATGGGTCCAGACGAACACAAGCGAGGCGGACAGATTTTGCGGCCGAGGCGTCCACCCATGCAATAAGAAAAGAAAAGAAGGAGAATTGAAAGGGAAAAAAAAACAGAGGGTGCGTGTCTCCCTAGCTACCTGGAGCGAGGAGAGGAGACGTGGTTTAGTTTAATTAATTTTCACTAGTGGGCAGAAGGCACGGCGGCACGCCGTGCCCGAGTTTAAGCCCGTTATTTAGCAAATTTGTTTTTTATGTAATATGTTTTTTTTGGTAATTTTATCTATTCATTTGGAAGAATTCGTGAAAATTGTTCATCATAATTATTGGTTAGCTATAGCTATCGTTTATCCACTATTGTTATTTGTAGATTAGTGGTGTAATATTTATTTATTTTTTGTAAATGTATCTTTTTTATTTTTATTTTGAAGAAGAGGTAAAAATTGTGGTAGTATTGTTCAGGGGAGGTAATGTTCATTGTAACCGTAGTATATTGTTTGCCCGTAATTACTATTTACAAAAAAGTGATGTAATGTTTCTTTTCAATTTTTTTTGGTAATTTGAAACTTTGAAGAAGAAGGGGAAAACTTTGGTATTTTTGTAATCTTAATAATTTTAATTTCAAAGGAGAAGGAGGAAAAAGAGAAATAATATATGTTTTCATTTTTCTTAGGAATTTTATCTTGTTGATTTAAATTTTAAAAAAGAAGGGAAAAAAGAGGTAGGTTGTTCATTTGGGGGGGGGGGGGAGGTATTGTTGATGATACTTGTAGTTATTGTTTGATCACCATTACTATTTTGTAGAAAAGCCTATGCATATGTACATAAATATTATAGTTTAATTTTTAAAGTTGAATTTAGGAACCGATTGAGCTAGCATGAGCCTTTGCTCCTTTTTTATATAAAATTTGTTGTTGTATGGAAGCATGGTTACAATATTTTGTTTTTTTATTTGTTGGAAAACTAACAAATAGAATTAATCTAAGAGTGGAAGCTCGGAAAATCTAATGCTGAAAAACCCGTTGGGAAGCTTGTGTGTGTGTTTTTCAGTAAAGTTCTTAACATGTTTTGTTTTGTGGTAGTGTGAAGCGTCTAGTGATGGATACGGGTTGAAAACCCGTTGGGAAGCTTGTGTGTGTGCTTTTCAGTAAAGTTCTTAACATGTTTTGTTTTGTGGTAGTGTGAAGCGTGTAGTGATGGATACGGGGGGGGGGGGGGGGGGGGGGGGGGGGGGGGGGGGGGGGGGGGGGGGGGGGGGGGGGGGGGGGGGGGGGGGGGGGGGGGGGGGGGGGGGCAATTTTTTTGTTTTTTATTTGTTGCAAAATTAACAAATAGAATTACTATAAGAGTGGAAGCTCGGAAAATCTAATGCTGGAAAACCCGTTGGGAAGCTTGTGTATGTGCTTTTCAGTAAAGTTCTTAACATGTTTTGTTTTGTGGCTGCATAGTAGTCTTTCATGTCATGGTCAAATCTTCCTTTAGCTAAGTGAAATCTATGCATTACTTTGTTGTTTGAGAAATTATTCCGTCCTCTAATAGTTTTAATAAGATGATGAATTGAAACATACCGCACTATTAAAATAAAATAAGCAACGCCTTTTTAAGCAAAAAAAAAAGCGTTGGCACTAAGGATGTTATATTTTTCCTTCGATTTTGGCTTCTTAGTAAAATTAGAGTGAAAGGACGATCACTTCATTACCACTAAGAGCAATGTCAATAGTCTAAATTAATTGTCAGATAGTATGAATATAGTTCAGATCAAACTAAAATTGGTATTTATTATGCCCATATATTTTTTTACTTCTGCGGGTTATTTTAAGTAATCCATAAGCTTCAAACAGTGTTTACCTAATTAAAAAAAGAGTTTTTGTAAATTTGGAAAGTATCACTCATTTGAAAAGAATTTGTATAATTTAAAAAGTACTTGTGAATATTATCGAAGTGATCATTTTTTTTTGAATTGTTCATATATTTTCGCAAAAAGACTTTGTATTTTTGGAAATATTCATACAATTTTTAAAAGTATTGAGGCATGTTTTAAAAACATGTAGGTATTTTGAAAAGGTGTTCATGCAATTTTGAAAAGTATTCAAACATTCTAAAAAAATCATGTATTTTTAGATTGTTCACGTATTTTTAAAACAAATCTTGTAGTTTAAAAAGTACTCATGATATTTATAATAGAATGTTCATCTATTTTGGGAAATTTTGTGTCATTTTAAAAAGCGTCCACGTACTTTGAACAAAAATCATGTAATATATTAAAAAAGTATGTGCATTTTTCTAAATGGGCATGTGTTTAGAAAGAGAAGTACGGCTTTCTAAAAAAGAAACAATTTTTATCCCTGGCATTGTTCATAAGGGGGGTACTGTTCACGACGGAGTATGGTTACTGCTCACCGATGTGTACTGTTTGTTTGGAGACACGTGGCAGCCAGAGGGGAGCCCAACGCCAGCACTGGGAGCGCACGGGAGGGGCCCCTGCTTAGCAGCTTTAATATATGAAAAAGGGGTTAAAAAAGGGAAAACACAGGGAACTATTTTTTTTTAAAGCGGGGGACTGTTAATTGAAGACACTGTTCATCGAGTGTTGTTGCTAACCGAGGTACTGTTCAGGGGTGGGCTACTGTTCACCGAGAGGTACTGTCCAGGGTTGCTGTTCGGGGATACTGTTCAAGGTTGCTGTGGCGTCTTGTATATATATATATATATAGGGGGGGGGGGGGGGGGGGGGGGGGGGGGGGGGGGGGGGGGGGGGGGGGGGGGGGGGGGGGGGGGGGGGGGGGGGGGGGAATTTTCTGGAAGAAAAACCGGAAATGTTCCGGGGCTGCCGGAACCGCTTTAGATGCTTTTAGCAGATGAAATCACTAAACTGGAATTGTTCCAGAACGCGTTGAAAATTATTTTGGTGGGTACTGGAATTGTTCTAAGCCCACATAAATATTTTCAGTTCGAACGGACGCTGAAAAATGTCGTCGTGAATAGTGAAAGCAGATTTTGGATTTTTTGGAAAAGTCACCTTTTGGGATATTTTCCAAAAGGCTTCTAGAAGGGAGTGAGGTGCAAGGCACCCCATGGGGGGTCCCCCCCTAGTGTGGCCGGCCATGGTAGTGGTGCTCCATGTGAGCTCCACATGGCACCCTTTTTGCACTTAACACCCTCATGTATGTTTTATTACATGGGAGTTTTTTGTAAAAAGTGGAGGCACACTACCCCTTGGTTTTCCTATAAATAGAGGAGATGGAGGCTGTTCATCTACTGTTCCTGTTCATCGAAGGGTGCTGTTCACATGCGCGTACTGGGGGGGGGGGGGGGGGGGGGGGGGGGGGGGGGGGGGGGGGGGGGGGGGGGGGGGGGGGGGGGGGGGGGGGGGGGGGGGGGGGGGGGGGGGGGGGGGGGGGGGGGGGGGGGGGGGGGGGGGGGGGGGGGGGGGGGGGGGGGGGGGGGGGGGGGGGGGGGGGGGGGGGGGGGGGGGGGGGGGGGGGGGGGGGGGGGGGGGGGGGGGGGGGGGGGGGGGGGGGGGGGGGGGGGGGGGGGGGGGGGGGGGGGGGGGGGGGGGGGGGGGGGGGGGGGGGGGGGGGGGGGGGGGGGGGGGGGGGGGGGGGGGGGGGGGGGGGGGGGGGGGGGGGGGGGGGGGGGGGGGGGGGGGGGGGGGGGGGGGGGGGGGGGGGGGGGGGGGGGGGGGGGGGGGGGGGGGGGGGGGGGGGGACCGCCGATCGTCATCGACTCTACTTCCGCTGCGCTACGAGTCGGTAACGAAAATTATCAAACCTTGTATGCAGTCTCCATAGTGGTCCTGGGCTGGTGCGTAAGTCAGAATTTTTTTGTTTTCTGCTGCGTTACCCTACAGTGGCATCATGAGCCGTGCTATGCGTAGATGCAGGTTGCGATCTAGAATACATAGAGATGTATGGGTGTTGCACAATATAATTAGGTAGTAGATGAGTTCTATTACTGAAAATTATTTGTGCGGGTAGCAGATGAAATCTGTTACCCGATGTTCCTGTTGCTTCCCTTGAATTTGCATAATCCTGATCTTGACGGCATGGTGGAATTTCACAAAGTTCTGGCAATCCGCGATCCTTTCATGCTGCTCCTGAGTATGCTGATTGACAGATCAATGAAGTGCTAACAGTTCTTTGGGTTCCACCATAGTTAAAGAAAGATGGATGTTTCGCAGACAAAAGGGCATTGCAGATATGATCTGCACGGGGGTCATGCGTATGACGAAGTTTAGTATGGGGTTCGAGATTTTATTATCTCGTGCTTCATACACCCCGCGAAGTGAATTTAGCGACTTGAATTATCATACTTGATGATGGATGTTGGTAGCTTCGGTTTGTTTCGAAACCTTAGAAGCCACGAAAAATAAGTTTTTGCATGAACCGATTAGAGGCGTCTAACTTGGATTTGCAGGAGGGTTTGCATGTGCATGTGATGTGGTATAGCAGTGCTCATAATAATTTGATTATGTATGAGATGACTATATAATGTAAATTTATTAACATGACCTGCGTGTCATGATTCGACATGATGGCTGGAGCCATATGATTGCACTTTAATGACCTGCATGTCAACCTTGTTGTAATGCATTATTTTATTAGCTATAGAGATAGCAATATTATCTGGTGCATCGACAAGGTGGTGGCAATCTTCGCGAAGGTGAACACCGAAGTGAATGCCGGAGACGAAGAAATGATAGACTTCTCCGTCAGAAAGGGCTATACCATATCATGCTATTATGAATTGCCTGAGATGTTTATCCCTTATGATGCACCCTTCTTGATTGCACGGTACTCACTTTTTATTAGGGTGATCTCTCACAAAAATATCAAGTAGTTAGTGTTCTCCCAAGTGTAGCACCGTCACGGCATCTTTCCTTTCGAGGTGCGCCATGATCTACATGGGTACGAACGATTGTACGGGTGTGAGGCGGGTGAGGTCAGACCTCGCATCAAGATCACTTGGTTGTCTTGACGTTCATGGCAGGATCATCCTGAGCTCGGAACACACGCATCGAAAGATGAACAAGAGTCACATAGAGATGTGATCGGCATGTTTGCCTACCGACTGAAGTTGGCGCCATCAGTGTTCATCTCGAACAATGGCGTTGAATGGAAATGTGGATCTTGAATCACTCACAATCAATTATGAGAGATATTGATTTGAGTGGGAGCGCACTGTAGAATTAACTTGTTTAATTCTCAGTGCAATTAATTTTGAACACTGTCTAAGTGTGATATGCATAATAGTTGTAGAATAATGGCTCGCGTTTCCACCTTCCCTGTTAAAATTGAATAGCTGTTAAATATCTGGTTAAATCTTTATGGTTGGTAACATAATGTGAGGATTGTCCTCAAGAGTGCCAAGAAGGATTTTGTCCTATCGCATACTTTCGGTATCCTCCCGCTAATGCTATGGATGATGAGACTCTCGTCTTTCAATCCAAAAGCTAGAATTCCATTTCAGTCAAGTGCAATACATTTGCTTCCATGAGACCCGGACTTCAAAAGTTTGGATAGTTATGTGATATTCATGGAACTGAAAATTATTTTCAGATACAAACAAAGCAATGTTTGTTTGCAAACTATTAGTAAAGGTGTTTACTATGCATTAGACTGATAAGAAAGGGATCCGGAAGAACGCCTGTCATATGATGAAAGGTGAATAAAACAACAACTTAAAGAGAAAGGAAGTGTCCGAAGGGTGTTAGTGAACTTTCACGCCTAGGAAGTCCGGGGCTAACGCCACTCTTAAGTTGGGTGCTTGGGGGGGGGGGGGGGGGGGGGGGGGGGGGGGGGGGGGGGGGGGGGGGGGGGGGGGGGGGGGGGGGGGGGGGGGGGGGGGGGGGGGGGGGGGGGGGGGGGGGGGGGGGGGGGGGGGGGGGGGGGGGGGGGGGGGGGGGGGGGGGGGGGGGGGGGGGGGGGGGGGGGGGGGGGGGGGGGGGGGGGGGGGGGGGGGGGGGGGGGGGGGGGGGGGGGGGGGGGGGGGGGGGGGGGGGGGGGGGGGGGGGGGGGGGGGGGGGGGGGGGGGGGGGGGGGGGGGGGTATTGCCTCTAGGGCATATCTCCTACAGACTCCCACTTGCACTAGAGTCAATAATCTAGTTCATGCTAATGCACTTTACACCTATGGCACATTGGTGTAAAATATGCTTTACATGTGGTATAGCCTGATGTCCAACGGATCTGACAACTTCAGCTCCGTGTGTGTCTTTGCATATCCTTGCATTTTCACGCTTTCACAAAATTCATATTTTGTGTGGACTTGGCTTTGTATATATGTGAATCATTGGTCGAAACCTGATTCCTCAGACTGAGCTATGGAACAGCTATCTGCTATAGTGTCCCATTGATCAAAGCCATCTTGGAACCATACTAAGTTCATGAATGAACTATATGATTCAATATCCTTGTTGTCGCTTCGAACGCGTCAACATACATAGCCTTTGTTATAGAAATCGCCACAGTAACCTGTTTGGAAACAATTTCCAAATACCGTGCCACCATATCGTGTATTACACAAAACCCTTGATTTAAATCGAAAATCGCATGGAGCATTGATTAAGACTGTATCGATGTAACCTTTTACAACGAACTCATTCATAATCTCTGCTTGCGAGAAAACATGTCATTAGTGCTACTCTAGTACTCAATGACATCTTTCACTGTTGTCCCATGATCATTACTTTGATCACTTTGGTATCTGTACTCGCAACTCCTTGGGAGTACTGGACATATCTGGTTGTTTTACATACCATGGAATACATGATTTATCCAAACACAAGAGTGTGTGGAATTTCCATCATGTATTTTGCTCATCAGTGTTTTGGGACACCGAGTCTTGTAAAAACTCTTTCCATGTGACTTCGGCAAGAATCACTCCTTGACGTTTTTAGTGCTAAACTGTTTTAGCATTTTGTCAATATGTATTTTATTTGCTTAGCCCCATTAGGCAAATCTATCTCCATAGATCATCATGCCTAATAGCAAGGCTATATAGCCTAGGCACTTCATCAAAAAACTATTTTCAAATGAAGTCCTAATTCGTGTCAAGAAATTTATTTCCAATTAACAATGTGTCAAGCACACAAGGTTTTTAGAAATATCATTATGCTCCCACTTACTTTCTTGAAACTACAAGCATCTTCGTTACCCATTGATGAAGTCAAACTCTTTTGACCATTTCATCAAAACGAAGATTCCAACTCCATTTTGCTCTCTTCTGTCCATTGCTGGAACTCCGAAGTATGCAGATTCACTAGCATCCTCTGGATCGACAAAATACTTTGGACTGTATCACTCACAAGTCCTAGGTTGCATTTCCATCTTATGGAAATCCTTTTGGCATCCATGTTTCATATCTCATGGTTGAAATATGTATTAATTGCTAGTTTAACCCGATCTGACTTTTAAGCATCGCTACGGTGAGATGAACTCATCGTAGTCAACTCCTTGAACTTGTTATTTCAACAAGTCGAGCTTTATGGATAAAACATTTTATCCACATCAGTTATAGTTCCATTAATGTTCGTTAGACTCCAAGTCTTCCGAATGGTGTATCAAGATTTCAATCTCGAATCATTTATGGAAACTATCTCGGATTGTATTTGGCCTTTAGCCAATTCCGGAGTCAGGGCCCATCAACGCTTCCTTGTGTATCGTAGGTATATTGTTGTCTAACAACAATATCTCGTATGCGCACCTGAGAGGTTTGCACACGTTTTGCCTACGTGGTTCAGCTGCAAGTTCGACCGAAGTCCATACATCTCATGTAGAGGCTTCCGTATCAGTCGCAGTAGGAAACTCTGGAATCACTTCCAAGGTTCCTTTCCTTTGACCTGATAACGAAGATACTACTTATCTCATCGAGTTGCACTGTCCTCCCACTCACCTTTTGCAAGAACTATTCTCTTTAAAAGCATACCATTTTGTGGCAAAACCTTTTGCCTCGGTACAGTGGTGGGGGAATACCCAACATTTTGGGATAACCTACAAAGTAGCACTTGTCTGATTTGGAATAGGTTTGTAAACATCTTACACAATTCCCATATTCCAAATGTTAAGAAAAGATAGAACATGGTTGGGCATACCATACCATGGCATCATTTCAACAGATCTGATGGAGCTCTTTTCAGTGTAAAAGCCGCAGTCACTAAAGCATTACTCTAAAAGTGATAATGGCAAATTGATTTATGTCATCTTTGATCTTACCATGTCATAAATGGTTTGAATACATCTTCACGGACTTTCCACTTTCAGTGGTGTTCCGGGAGGTGTAAGTTATGAAACCCCTTTCACAACTCATCAGACATTCGCTAAACTTGTAACTCAAAAATTCCTTTCTGCAATCGAATTGTAGAAACATAATTTTCTTGTTACAATAACTTCTACTTCATTTTTGAAAACCTTTTGAATGATTTCAAAAGATCCAGACTTACGTCTCATCAAGTAAATATCCATATATCTACTTGAGTCAGTTCTGAAGATAGATAAATCCACTACTTGCAACAACATTTATCGGACTACACACATCATAATGCATGATCACCGATAAGTTTGTTGCTTGTTCCTTATGGCCTGTGAACGGTATTTCAGTCACTTTACCTTTTGGAGGAAAGTTGCAAGTGTCAGATGATTCAAAATCAAACGACTTCAAAATCCATCATAATGGAATTTTCCATGCGGGTTTCTCCAATGTGACCAAATGCAGTGCCACACATGTGTGGTATTCTTTTAGTCTTGCGACATTTAGCGTCAGTGTTATGGATGTATCATATTACCATCAATATTCATAACATACATCCCATCCTAGATGGAAGTATGGCCCTTATGTTTATTCATAATACTGAACAACAATTGTTCTTTTATGAACAACACTCTTGCAACAAACTTTATGCAACGGGCTAGAGTGTATAAAACTCTAAAATGAATTATGAAAGTAAATCTTGAGGTAATGTATTATTATCAATATTCATAACATACATCTCATTCTCAATGAGAGTATGGCCCTTATGTTATTCATAACACCGAACATCAAAAGTTCTCTTATGAATAACCTTCTTGCAAGATACCTTATGCAAAGGGCTAGAGTGTTTGAAACTCCAAATGAATTATGAAAATAAATACAGACGGTAATACACCGATGGAAGGTATAGTAACATTTACTATATTCCCTGTGTATACCTAAACCTCATTCCTGGCTAGTCTTTCAGGCCATCGTAGTTCTTACATTGAGTTGCAACAGAATGCAATCGAGCGGGTATCTTTGTGATTAACTCACAATACCCAAGAATCAGTGATTAACAATTTAATCATAATTCCCAAGAACTATATCTTTGACCAGCCTTCTATACATCAAAAACTTGTATGACATTCATACATGAGCTGGATATTCCAGTCTTTTTTCTTTTTGCCTTTATACTTCTAACAGTTTAACTTTCAGTATTTCTCCTACTCTCAGAAGAAGCACCCAACTTAAGAGTGGCATTTAGCCCCGGACTTTCCTAGGTGTGAAAGTCTCACTAACACACTTCGGACATTTCCTTCCTCTTTGAGTTGTTGTTTTATTCACCTTTCATCATATGACAGGCGTTCTACTGGATCCCTCTCTTTTCAGTCAAAAGCCCAGTAAACACTTTTACTAATGTTTTGCAAAACAAACATTGCTTTGGATATCATATATCTTTTAGCCTTTGTTTGTCTCTGAAAATGATTTTCAGATTCCATGAATATCAAATAACTATCCAAACTTTCGAAGTTTGGGTCTCATGGAAGCAAACATATTGCACTTGACTGAAAACGGAATTCTAGCTTCTTGGATCGAAGGACGAGAGTCACATGATCCATAGCATTAGCGGGAGAATACCGAAAGTATGCGATAGGACAAAGTCCTTCTCGGCACTCTTGAGGACAATCCTCACATTACGTTACCATCCGTAAAGTTTTTAACCAGATATTTAACAGCTATTCAATTTTAATAGGGAAGGTGGAAATGCGAGCCATTCTTCTACAACTAATTATGCAAAGACACTTAGACAGTGTTCAAAATTAATTGCACTGAGAATTAAACAAGTTAATTCAACAGTGCGCTCCCACTCAAATCAATATCTCTCAAAATTGATTATGAGTGATTCAAGACCCGCATTGTCATTCAACGCCATTGAACGAGATGAACACTGATGGCGCGAACTTCAATCGGTAGGCAAACTTGCCGATCACATCTTATGTGATTCTTGTTCATCTTTCGATGCGTGTGTTCCGAGCTCAGGGAGATCCTTCCAGAACGTCAAGACAACCAAGTGATCTCGCTGCGAGTTCTCAACTCACCCGCCTCACACTTCTCAAATCGTTCGTACCCAGGGAGATCCTGCGATACCCCGAAGAGATAGGTGCCGTGACGGTGCTACACTTGGGAGAACACTAACTACTTGATATTTTGGGGGGGGGGGGGGGGGGGGGGGGGGGGGGGGGGGGGGGGGGGGGGGGGGGGGGGGGGGGGGGGGGGGGGGGGGGGGGGGGGGGGGGGGGGGGGGGGGGGGGGGGGGGGGGGGGGGGGGGGGGGGGGGGGGGGGGGGGGGGGGGGGGGGGGGGGGGGGGGGGGGGGGGGGGGGGGGGGGGGGGGGGGGGGGGGGGGGGGGGGGGGGGGGGGGGGGGGGGGGGGGGGGGGGGGGGGGGGGGGGGGGGGGGGGGGGGGGGGGGGGGGGGGGGGGGGGGGGGGGGGGGGGGGGGGGGGGGGGGGGGGGGGGGGGGGGGGGGGGGGGGGGGGGGGGGGGGGGGGGGGGGGGGGGGGGGGGGGGGGGGGGGGGGGGGGGGGGGGGGGGGGGGGGGGGGGGGGGGGGGGGGGGGGGGGGGGGGGGGGGGGGGGGG
Organism: Thinopyrum obtusiflorum; assembly: GCA_036873465.1. Lineage (NCBI taxonomy): Eukaryota > Viridiplantae > Streptophyta > Magnoliopsida > Poales > Poaceae > Thinopyrum > Thinopyrum obtusiflorum. The sequence continues at coordinate 29,328 of JAAAWM010010034.1, forward strand.
GGGGGGGGGGGGGGGGGGGGGGGGGGGGGGGGGGGGGGGGGGGGGGGGGGGGGGGGGGGGGGGGGGGGGGGGGGGGGGGGGGGGGGGGGGGGGGGGGGGGGGGGGGGGGGGGGGGGGGGGGGGGGGGGGGGGGGGGGGGGGGGGGGGGGGGGGGGGGGGGGGGGGGGGGGGGGGGGGGGGGGGGGGGGGGGGGGGGGGGGGGGGGGGGGGGGGGGGGGGGGGGGGGGGGGGGGGGGGGGGGGGGGGGGGGGGGGGGGGGGGGGGGGGGGGGGGGGGGGGGGGGGGGGGGGGGGGGGGGGGGGGGGGGGGGGGGGGGGGGGGGGGGGGGGGGGGGGGGGGGGGGGGGGGGGGGGGGGGGGGGGGGGGGGGGGGGGGGGGGGGGGGGGGGGGGGGGGGGGGGGGGGGGGGGGGGGGGGGGGGGGGGGGGGGGGGGGGGGGGGGGGGGGGGGGGGGGGGGGGGGGGGGGGGGGGGGGGGGGGGGGGGGGGGGGGGGGGGGGGGGGGGGGGGGGGGGGGGGGGGGGGGGGGGGGGGGGGGGGGGGGGGGGGGGGGGGGGGGGGGGGGGGGGGGGGGGGGGGGGGGGGGGGGGGGGGGGGGGGGGGGGGGGGGGGGGGGGGGGGGGGGGGGGGGGGGGGGGGGGGGGGGGGGGGGGGGGGGGGGGGGGGGGGGGGGGGGGGGGGGGGGGGGGGGGGGGGGGGGGGGGGGGGGGGGGGGGGGGGGGGGGGGGGGGGGGGGGGGGGGGGGGGGGGGGGGGGGGGGGGGGGGGGGGGGGGGGGGGGGGGGGGGGGGGGGGGGGGGGGGGGGGGGGGGGGGGGGGGGGGGGGGGGGGGGGGGGGGGGGGGGGGGGGGGGGGGGGGGGGGGGGGGGGGGGGGGGGGGGGGGGGGGGGGGGGGGGGGGGGGGGGGGGGGGGGGGGGGGGGGGGGGGGGGGGGGGGGGGGGGGGGGGGGGGGGGGGGGGGGGGGGGGGGGGGGGGGGGGGGGGGGGGGGGGGGGGGGGGGGGGGGGGGGGGGGGGGGGGGGGGGGGGGGGGGGGGGGGGGGGGGGGGGGGGGGGGGGGGGGGGGGGGGGGGGGGGGGGGGGGGGGGGGGGGGGGGGGGGGGGGGGGGGGGGGGGGGGGGGGGGGGGGGGGGGGGGGGGGGGGGGGGGGGGGGGGGGGGGGGGGGGGGGGGGGGGGGGGGGGGGGGGGGGGGGGGGGGGGGGGGGGGGGGGGGGGGGGGGGGGGGGGGGGGGGGGGGGGGGGGGGGGGGGGGGGGGGGGGGGGGGGGGGGGGGGGGGGGGGGGGGGGGGGGGGGGGGGGGGGGGGGGGGGGGGGGGGGGGGGGGGGGGGGGGGGGGGGGGGGGGGGGGGGGGGGGGGGGGGGGGGGGGGGGGGGGGGGGGGGGGGGGGGGGGGGGGGGGGGGGGGGGGGGGGGGGGGGGGGGGGGGGGGGGGGGGGGGGGGGGGGGGGGGGGGGGGGGGGGGGGGGGGGGGGGGGGGGGGGGGGGGGGGGGGGGGGGGGGGGGGGGGGGGGGGGGGGGGGGGGGGGGGGGGGGGGGGGGGGGGGGGGGGGGGGGGGGGGGGGGGGGGGGGGGGGGGGGGGGGGGGGGGGGGGGGGGGGGGGGGGGGGGGGGGGGGGGGGGGGGGGGGGGGGGGGGGGGGGGGGGGGGGGGGGGGGGGGGGGGGGGGGGGGGGGGGGGGGGGGGGGGGGGGGGGGGGGGGGGGGGGGGGGGGGGGGGGGGGGGGGGGGGGGGGGGGGGGGGGGGGGGGGGGGGGGGGGGGGGGGGGGGGGGGGGGGGGGGGGGGGGGGGGGGGGGGGGGGGGGGGGGGGGGGGGGGGGGGGGGGGGGGGGGGGGGGGGGGGGGGGGGGGGGGGGGGGGGGGGGGGGGGGGGGGGGGGGGGGGGGGGGGGGGGGGGGGGGGGGGGGGGGGGGGGGGGGGGGGGGGGGGGGGGGGGGGGGGGGGGGGGGGGGGGGGGGGGGGGGGGGGGGGGGGGGGGGGGGGGGGGGGGGGGGGGGGGGGGGGGGGGGGGGGGGGGGGGGGGGGGGGGGGGGGGGGGGGGGGGGGGGGGGGGGGGGGGGGGGGGGGGGGGGGGGGGGGGGGGGGGGGGGGGGGGGGGGGGGGGGGGGGGGGGGGGGGGGGGGGGGGGGGGGGGGGGGGGGGGGGGGGGGGGGGGGGGGGGGGTATTCAGCAGATAGATGACCCTTAAGCGTGTGACCCTATAGGTTCGGTGAAGACTTCATTCTTTGCCAGCTTGCGCACCTTCTGAAGCCCCTGTATCGAGTTGCAAATCTGAGCAACTGATCTGGTATCAAATACCCAAGACTTCTCTTTCTCTAACATCGGGCCTAAGTTCTCTTTCTCTAACTTCTCTTTCTCTAACATCGGGCCTAAGTTGAACGCGGTGTTGTGAGCCATTTGATCTACAACGGTAGACACAAGTTTTCACTTAGACTTTGTTCATAATAAAATTGCACTAGTGAATAAACGATTTTATTCTAAGGTGCGCTCCCATTCAAATCAATATCTCTCATAATTGATTGTGAGTGATTCAAGACCCATATTGCAATTCAACGCCATTGAACGAGATGAACACTGATGGCGCGAATTTCAATCGGTAGGCAAACTTGCCGATCACATCTCTATGTGACTCTTGTTCATCTTTCGATGGGCGTGTTCCGAGCTCAGGATGATCCTCTGGAACGTCAAGACAACCAAGTGATCTTGCTGCGAGGTCTCAACTCACCCGCCTCACACTTCTCTAATCGTTCGTACCCATGGAGATCATGTGATACCCCGAAGAGATAGGTGCCGTGACGGTGCCACACTTGGGAAAACACTAACTACTTGATATTTTTAAGTGAGAGATCACCCTAATAAAAGCGACTACCACGCAATCAAAAAGGGTGCATGATAAGGGATAAACATCTCAGGCAATTCATAATAGCATGATATGGTATAGCCATTTCTGACAGAGAAGTCTTTAATTTCTTCGTCTTCGGCATTTGCGTCGGTGTTCACCTTCGCGAAGATTGCCACCACCTTGTCGATGCACCAGATAATATTGCTATCTCTATAGCTAATAAAATAAGTGCATTACTTAAGGTTGACACGCAGGTCATTAAAGTGACAATCATATGGCTCCAGCCATCATGCCGAATCATGACACGCAAGTCATGTTAATAAATTTACATCATATAGTCATCTCATACATAATCGTATTAATATGAGAACTGCTATACCACATCACATGCACATCCTGCAAAACCAAGTTAGACGCCTCTAATCGGTTTATGTAAAAAATTATTTTTCGTGGCTTCTAAGGTTTTGACTTAAACCGCAGCTACCAACGTTTATCATCAAGTATGATTATTCAAGTCGCTAGATTAACTTTGCGGGGTGTATGAAACACGAGATAATAAAATCTCGAGCCCCATGCTGAACTTCGTAATACGCATGACCCCCGTGCAGATCATATCTGCATTGCCCTTTTGTCTGTGAAATTTCATCTTTCTTTTAACTATGGTGGAACCCAAAGAACTGATAGCACTTCATTGATCAATCAGGATCGTGGATTGCCAGAACTTTGTGAAATTCCACCATGCCG
>JAAAWM010010035.1:0-32907 GCA_036873465.1 Thinopyrum obtusiflorum
AACTAAACTATTACTCTACCTTTTTTGCATCTGTACTTGAGCCACCAACAGGTCGAGAACCTGTTTTTTATTCGTGGTTTTTTTTTCATTCACAAAATTTATAGTTAGCAGAACTTTTTTATCCACAAAAACATTCAGATTTTTTTTAAAAAAATCGTCTATATATAATAAATTAGGTTTAAAATGAAATGAAAAATAAAATAAAGGGAAAAACCGGACCAGAAAACGAAAACCTACCAAACCAAGGATCAAGAAAAATGAAGGACCCACATGCTAAGAAATAGCTCGAACTGGGTTGGCCTAAAACAAATGAGCCTGTTCGTTCGAACCCCAGGTACTCTACAACAACGGCCACTCCGGCAGGGGAGGACCCATCACCATTTCCCAGTCTGGAACAGGCGTGCGTGTCGAGCGCCGGGAGCGCGACGCCGCACCAGCATGGCATGGCCCGATCGACGGAGATGTTGGCCGACAGACAGAGAGAGTACGGCGGCGGTGGCGCCCTGGGCTTCTTTTTTCAATCTTGACCCGCGCAGGCAGGGACAGGAACACGGGCATGCAGGAGCAGCTGACGATCGAGGTGGGCGACGACGTGACCGGCCGAACAACCACTGTTGCCGGCTGTACGTCCATGGCTCCTCGGCCAGTGGTCGTGGGTTCGGTGTCCACCCGCTGTACCGGCCCTCGAAGCAACTTCAACGCGCCGACCCATTTCGTCCGCGCGCGTTCGTTTGTGTCGCGGCGAACAAAAAAATCGGCCCAACGCGCGTCCGCTTTTCGTCCGCCTGCCGAACCATTTTCAGCCCATTTTTAGCCTCATTTGCGTCGGCGCGGACACGAGACGTACGCGCGCGCCGCGCGCCAGCTACTCCCCCTGGCCTATCAGTCGGTGGCAAAGCCTCCACCATTTCCCTCTACTTTTCCAAAAACCCTCCCGCCCGCGCGCGCTCCCGGCCGCTCGCCATGGACGACGCCCTCGATGCCGTCGCCGGCCTTGCCTCCCTCGCCTCGTCCGGCATCACCTCCGCCCCCTCCGGTAAAGGCAAGCCCCGCGCCCCCCGCAAGACCGTCGCCGCGCCCAAGAAGAAGAAGCAGCTGGCGACCGAGGAGCGGGGGGAAGAAAGCGGTGGATGAGGGAAGAAAGCGGTGGAGGAGGTTGGGGAGGGCGAGAAGCCACGGCCGCGGAGGAAGACCAACTCCAAGAAGGAGGACAAACGGGATACGGCGTCGATCGCCTTGCTCGCAACCGTGGAGGGCATGATGACCAAGAAGGACTCAAGGGAGGAGAAGCACCGGCAAGACAAGGAAGAACAAATGAACGCCTTCATGGAGATCCAAATGAGGAGGCTTGAGATGGACGCGGAGAAGCAAGCGAGGATGCTTCAGATGGACGCGTAGAAGCAAGTCAACATGCTAGAGATCGAGGCCACCAATGCCAAGACCAAGGCGAAAGAAGTGGCTCTCGCTAGCATGATGACGGGGGGGGGGGGGGGGGGGAGATCATGAAGGTGGACCTTAACACCGTGTCGCCGAGGAAGAGGCCGTGGTTCGAGAAGATGCAGGCCGACATGCTCAAGTTCGACGACGAGTGATCTATGGCGGCGACCGCCATCCCTTTTTTGTATGCCGGGCAAATGTGCTGGCATGACCACGGCCGAGATGGCGTGGTTGAATTTCCAGCCCCTTTTTGTGTGCTGGCATGTGTGCCGGTCGCTGGCAAGTGCGCCAGCATGAACTATGTGATGTTTTTCTGGAGCTGGCATTGTATGTCGGCCGCTGGCATGGTGGTGCCGGCATGAACTTCGGACGACGGCATGGCCGCTGGCATGATCTACGGCCGCGGGCCTTTTCAAATTTGTACGCGGACTTCTCTCCAGTGGTGCGGCGACCTGGCGCTTCTCCGACGTGCTGGCACGCAGAGGCCGAAATCGACAACTTCCCGTCTGCGATAATACCGTCCGCGTTCAACAAGGTTGCGCCGGCTCCAGGCGGGAGCGGCGGCGGAGGCGCGGCGGCGCGTTCTCGGTTCGCGTCGTGTGGTGTGCTTGGTCGTCCCTCTCAGGGACCTGTTTGTATTTTCAGGTTTTTTGAGGGGTGCTTGTACTGCTGTCTTTGGTAATGGATCTGGAACTTTCGCAAAAAAAAAAAAAAAAAAAAATGTACGCGGACAAGAAATGCGTCGCGGGCGTTGAACGCACTGCCGACCCAAATGATAAACATGGCGAACACCGAGCGGGCGGCCTGGTGTTGCTCTCACCTCCGCTGTTTTCAGCCGTCCGGTGAAAATGTATAATCAGCTGACCCATACGTCCTAGCCATATGATCTTTGATACTGTTCATCAAGATACGCACCATGTTTACGATGTTAAGCAAACCCTATGGCAATTAGGCCAACCACTGAACAGTTGTCCTGAGAGAACCATTCGCACCCTAGCTCGAACGAGGTCTCCAAAGTCACAACTAAACTATTACTCTACCTTTTTTGCATCTGTACTTGAGCCACCAACAGGTGCCTAACAAAATTTTGTAGTTTCGTGGCCATAATTATCTTTCGATGCAGCGAATTCAATCCTTTTATGAATGAATGAACTGAACTAGTATGAAACATTTTTAGCTAGCCGCGTGAGTATTTTTCTGTAACATATGAACCATGCCTCATCGATTGTCCGACATATTTTTAGCTAGCAGCTGCAATAACTTAATACAGCGGAGTGGTACTTTGTGTTTGGTCAAATATTTCTGCTTGGTGCGTGACTGCTAGCTTACCCTTATGCTAATAAAGTCTGAACCTTATTGTCTCGTTTTATATATGTCCACCATGTGTTTATGTCTCTCCACTAGTCCATAAGCATGCTTTGCAGCATATAAGTGGGCTGTCTTCAGCGCGAAAGCTCAAAGTGCCGCCCGTTTCGCACCAGTGGCGTGTAGTTTTCCAACGTAATCTCCTCCTTTTGCACAAAAGTGTACGTGTAAATAATCAGTCGACGACGGCCGTCCATGCATGTTGTCATATTGTCATTGGAAGGTTAGGTCGAGATATGCACACCTGATTATCAAGTGCGTCGCTCAACAGCTGAGTGGTGTCTAGTCAACGTGCAAGAATGTTCCAACTATACCAACTAGGAGTAAAAAAAGAAAAGGAAAACGTTCCAAGTATGATTTCTTGACAGCAGCCAGTGCAAAGGATGTTTGTTCAAGGAACCAGAGGGGTCGCAAAGGCTAGTGCACCCCACGCACGTCCGTACTCATTCTTGTTTAATTTCCCGAGGTGGGTGGGATCGCCTGCGATGGCCACCAGTGACTGCCATGGCAACATGATCGAGCTAGCCACCGGCCATCCGTACTGTACGCAGTACGCACGTCCTCGAAGTGGTACGTCTAGCATGGCCTAGTCTCGGTGGCATCGCTTTCTGCCGGGTGGGTAGCCCGTCGAGGCGTCGATCGAGCACGAGCTAGCATGGCCCCGTCCCCGATGGCCCGGTCCTGGAAGAGCCGCACACTGTTTGCAGACCATTAAATGGCAACAGTTTTTATTCTTTTGAGGAAACATGCAAAGAGTTGGTGAACCTTCGCCTCAGACACCATCATGGATTCACTAGTGCAGCAAAAAGTTGGTGAACCTCCGCCTCAGACACCACCATGGATTCTTTTGAGTAGCTTGCTTCTGGTACTTTACGCGTGATCAGTTTATAGGTATATACATTTTCACATAAGGCGTGAACATTTAATAAAAAATTATAAGTTTTTATTGATTTTTTTCAATTAAATGTTTTTTCCAAGAAAATGATAACATGTTTAGAAATTAGATGAACATTTTATAAAGGTGTGAGTAATTTTATAAAAATAAAAGAAAAATAATAAAACTAGGTGATTATTTATAAAATTATGCGGACATTTTTATAAATGGATTACCACCTTTTCTAATTACTAAATAATTTATTCAGATGCATAGATACTTTTTAAAAATATATAGAAAATTTTCAAATAGATGCAAGCTTCTTTAAAAACATCAATTTTTCTCTTGCCATGTCACATATCATACAAATACTCCCTCAATAAAGAAATACAACAACGTTTAGATCACTACCGTTTACTCCCTCCGTCCGGTGAAGAGTGTACATTTGGCTTTAAAGTTTGTACACAAAAGAGTGTACTTCTATCTTCCCAATGCACTTTAAAGTAGAAAAAATATATTTTTCTCTCATCACACGGCAATCAAGACCAATAGCATTCTGCACATGGTCTCCTTAATTTCTACATGCACTTAGCTCATTGGGGGTTGGGTAATTAAACAGGAGAGAGATGGTGGCTTACAACTTTCCAATGCATTTTTTACATCACCCCATAATTTGTCATAAATTTCTATATGTACACTTTTCACCAGACCGAGGGAGTAGATCACTAAAGTAGTGATCTAAACGCTCTTATATTTCTTTACAGAGGGAATATTAAAATATACAATGCTAAAAAATAATATATTAAATATACACAACATTTGGAAATAAAAAAATGTGAAAATACCAGTTACTCGGTCAGCTTGGTTCAGCCCGTCAATGCTTTCGTGATCGGGACAAAATACTATTTGACGCTTGTCGGAGAGCTCCAGGTTGCCGCTCGTGTGTGTCAAGTGGCTTCGTTGAAGCCTACGCGAATGCGGCCCACTTACACACGAAGCTGTTTTTATATTTTTCCTCTTCGGTTTATAAGTCGGGGGGGGGGGGGGGGGGGGGGGGGGGGGGGGGGGGGGGGGGGGGGGGGGGGGGGGGGGGGGGGGGGGGGGGGGGGGGGGGGGGGGGGGGGGGGGGGGGGGGGGGGGGGGGGGGGGGGGGGGGGGGGGGGGGGGGGGGGGGGGGGGGGGGGGGGGGGGGGGGGGGGGGGGGGGGGGGGGGGGGGGGGGGGGGGGGGGGGGGGGGGGGGGGGGGGGGGGGGGGGGGGGGGGGGGGGGGGGGGGGGGGGGGGGGGGGGGGGGGGGGGGGGGGGGGGGGGGGGGGGGGGGGGGGGGGGGGGGGGGGGGGGGGGGGGGGGGGGGGGGGGGGGGGGGGGGGGGGGGGGGGGGGGGGGGGGGGGGGGGGGGGGGGGGGGGGGGGGGGGGGGGGGGGGGGGGGGGGGGGGGGGGGGGGGGGGGGGGGGGGGGGGGGGGGGGGGGGGGGGGGGGGGGGGGTATTTGAATTTTTTTTATCATGTATATAAAAATGTTGAGCAAGTATTTGAAAAATGTTGAATAATTATTTAAAAAATGTTGAATAATTATTTAAAAAATGTTGATCATGTATATAAAATTGTAGAATGGAAAAAAAGAAACTAAGAAAAACCCAAAAAAAAAAGAAAAAGGATCAAATAGACAAAAGGAAAAGGAAAATAAAATGGACCTTATTTATATGGGAACCAATAGTTTGCGTCCGACTTATTTCCTTTAAGTAGAACCCATCATAGTAGTAGAACACGACGTGATAGGTGGCTGGCTTGTTTCATGCGAGAGCGGAGCTGTCGTCTCGCTTAAAGCGAGAAATAGCTCTCGCGTATAAATGAGACGCACACAAATCGAAATCGAAATTGAAATCCAGATATGTCGCATTCTTTCTCCCACAAATTGTCTGGCAATGATGGGCCGGAGGTCATTTTAGATAGGTTAGCATAGGTGTGTCTCTCAGTTTTATAGGCGTGAGTATACCATGTATCTAGCGAGTCCAAAGGAAAACTCGCTTGAAGGGAGGCGCGAGATGGGCCACATTTTTTTTGTTTTTTTTTGAAGTAATATATCACAAAAAAAAGAATTATGCAATTTTGTTTAAAATGTTATCGAAGCTTTTAAAAATGTTAAATACGTATAGAGAAAATGTTCCTCATGTATACAAAAAATGTATATAGATAACCAATGTGTAAAGAAAGAAATGTTGACCATGTATTTTTAGAAAGTGAATAAAGCACTCAAAAATATTAAATGTAAATAAAAAATGTCGAAAATGTTTTAAAATGTTAAACATTTACAAAAAATATTGAACTTATATTAAACAAATATTAATCTTGTATTTGAAAAATATTTAATCATGCATTTACTATTTTTACAAAATGTGTATGCAAAAAATATTGACCATGTATTACAAAATTGTTAATCTTATATTAAAAATATATTAAACCTGAGTCAAAAAAAGTATTAGATATGTACGATAAGAATACAATGTGTACGAAAAAATAAACATCAAAAACTATTAATCAAGTATTTAAATACTGTTTAATCAAGTAAATGTTTCTGATGTACACGAGAAATGTTGAATGTTGTCTAAAAATTAAACCCAGATGAAAATTACGAAGAGAGAAACAGAGAAAACCAAAGTTATGAAGAACAAAATTAAAACGGAAGAAAACAAAAGGAAACCAAATTTATAACAAAGAAGAAACCCACAGAAACAGGTGAAGAAAAAATCAAAAAAAAGAAAAGAAATAAAAAAAAGTGAAGCCAATAAAAAAACCTGCAAACGGGTGAAAAACAATATATCTGGAGAATAAGAAAGAAAAACAAGGAAATCATTGAATAAATAGAGAAAAGCGAAAGAAATAGCGAACTAGAGAAGCGAACTGATCGAGCTCCTCGCGCGGTTTTCTCCCTAAATAACCATTCCTTTTTTCCAGGGTTTTCTCTATTCTTTACTTTACTTTTTTGTTTTCCTTTTTTTCTTTTTCTTTTTAAATTTTTTCCACTTGTTTTTTATTTTCAAAAAGAGTGTAAAGTTTTAATTATTGCTCATAATATTAAAAAAACTGATTAATTTTTAATATTTATTTAGGATTTCAAAAAATGTTCCTGTTTTTGCAAAATTTCGCAATTTCAAAAAGTATTCATGGTTTGAATTTGTTCTCTTAATTTCAAAAGGAAAAATCAGTTTGTCAAAATTTGTTTTTAACTACAAAAGTATTATCATTCTAAAAAATTTGATCGCAAATTGAAGAAATGTTCTGGAATATCAAAACATGTTCATGTTTACAAAAACGTTTAGGAATTTGATAATAGAAATTGTTCTAGTTTCAATTTTTGTTTTTCAAAATTGCAATGTTTTTTGGCTTATTCAAAATGATGTTCATGGTTTTAAATTTTCTTGGAATTTCATAAAATGTTCTCCTTTTTCAAAATTTGGTTACAAGTTAAAAAATTGTTCAAGAATTTCAAAACATGACCGTGATTTCAAAAATTGTTTGTCTTTTAAAAAATTTTGAGTTTTCAAAGTTTGCACCAGTTATTAAAAATGTTCGTTGGGTTACAGGTTTGGTTTGAATTGTAGAAAATTTATTATTTCTTTTCAATTTTTTTGTGTTTTTTCTAAAAAAGGAGTATGGTGTTTAAAAAAAAATCGCTACGGTACCTGGTCCGACCGCTACGATGTCCGATCCAATTCGCCGGTTCGCACAGTGTTTACCTAACATCAACGGTCAGTAGCTTTGGTGCCAAGCATCAGTCATTCATCAACCATAGGTTGCAAGTTTGAACCCGCTCAAGTGCATTGTTTTTCCTATGTGCTCTAGTGCCTTTCGCTCGCTGGTGGTTGCTGCTATTGGGCTAGCCAATTCGCCGCCCCCTCCCCTGCCTTGTGCCAGTGGCCGACAATTTTCTCAGGATGCGATATATAGGAGGTCCTGTGTCGAATTTCTGTCCAAACACACAGGGGCTTGCAAGCTAGGCCAGTCCATCTACATCAACAGGCGATGGCGGCGTTCTGCGCCGTTACCTTGGTGAAGGCATCGTCGAGTAACTACTGTCAACCCACTCATGCTGCTCCGGGGGAAACCCTAGGATCTAGTGTTCCAGATCGGACGATGGCGGCACTACGGTGTCGTTTCTCTCTTGGAGTATTGTTTGTGGAGCAGCGCTGGAAGGTAGAGGCAGGAGGCGGAGCAGATTCGTCTTGAACGGAGCTTAGGTAGACATGTCAAGTCGTGCCTGACCGACAGGTGGTACGCTTTGTCATGCCTGATCGGCAGGTGCTACACACGATAGATCTTCCAGAGTCTCCGCGTCGGGATGGACGAGCGTAGGGTGGTGGTGTCGTTGGGCGCCGTGGTGGCGTCAACGGTTGGTCGGACTGGCAAGGATGATGCGGATCTCTCCCCTGAAGATGGGACAACAGTTCGATGGTGATGGCGGCTTCTAAAACGTGTGCATGTGGTGTACGCTTTAGGTTTGTCGCACCGGTTGTTGCTTCCGATACGTTATATGGATGGATCGACGACGACATCGGTTATAGATATGGGGAGTGAGAGCACTCCGCATTATCAAGTTTGTAGGTGTGAGTGGTGATTTCGGGTGGCTTGATGTATGTTTTTGTCAGACCTTTGTGGAATAATTAATAAAGATGGCCATATGCATCGATTGATGCAGAGGCCGGGGGTTTAACCTCCTTTAAAAAAAATTCTACATCGGCTTCCTCTAGATAATCAACGGACGAGTATAGTTGGTTAAGTTTTTTTGTTTGGATTATTAGGTCATCTCCAAAGCGAACCCTCAAACCTTCACTATATTCCCGAACCGCAGTGTCCGGATCACATTTGCCATCCAACTGGAACGTGTATATATCCGCTTAGTAGTCCCCAAGCCCGGGCCAGGGCATTTGCAACAAGTACCTACCGCACAGGGCCCCCAAATTTCAGGGCCCCCAGCCCAGGTACGTATATACACATTCTCACAAAGAAAAATCTAGAAGAAATCAGCCCAACAACGACAGGAGAAGGCCAGAACCCAATTTTAGGGCAACTCCAAGATAGTGGTGAATGACATCTTGGAGGGAAAAGGAGGCACGTATGAGGCTATTGTTAGAGAATTCAATAATAGGGCTAGTAAGTTAGATAATTGCTTTGTTACCTTTGAAAGTAAAGCTTTGAACTATGAAGCTCGTTTACTTGCCAAATACTCTTCTTTGTTTGATCAGGGTCGCCACTTGTGGCTAATTTCTCCGCATGGCTCTTCTTGTATTCCCATGAGCATCAACATTGATCAATAAAGTGTTGGCAGTTCTCAAAAAGGGGGGGGGGGGGGGGGGGGGGGGAAAAACGCGGCCAGCCGAGCGACATATGGCCGAGCGAGTCAGCCACGCCTTCTCCCAGTCGCCTCCTTCTTTTCACCTCCCGCCTCCTCGAATCCTCTATCGTATCTTTCCTTTTCCTCAATCAACAGATGATGGATGTTTGTGCTCTTTCCTCTTTCCTCTTCCTCAATTAACGGAGGAGGAGATCACGATTTACTGATCCCCAACAAATTTCTCCTCAACTTTCAATGATAGGTAAAATCCTATTTCCATAATTCCTAGGTTTATCTAGTTTTCCTGATTCAATTTGATTTCATAGTCTTCTCGTAACCCTATTCTCCATAAACTTGGAGAGAAAAGGGAGATCTAGCGTCCAAGGGCAAGGGGATCACCTATGGCCACATCTAGCAGCAGGGTGGTGAAGGGCAAAGTCAGCAAGGGGAACACACGCCTAACTCAGTCCTCCAGTTTCTTCTGTTTCAGTTTTATGCTATAATTCGTGTGTTGTTTGTGTGCTAAGATTTCATCTAGAAAAGTGGTTTAACCTTTTTTAAATGATTGATTTGAAGATTGCTTACTGGCCCTGCCACGTCTAGAAAAGTAGTTTAAGCTGAAAACAAGTTTTTTAATGAATGGGTGCGATCCTTGATATATCATATTGCTATGTAACACATTATAGCGTATATATTACTATCATAGGTCTATTTTTCTAGTGAGGTAGGCCTTGTTTTAGAGTTTGGCACAGGGCCCCTGATTTTGTCGGCCCGCCCCTGGCAGTCCGGACGTACGAATTCCGGTATCCTAGAGACAAATGTGGGATGGCTTTGGCGGAGTCCGGACATGCAATTGACAAATCATATGCATAGCCCCCCTCTTCTCTGTCTCCTCACAACCGCACATGCATGGTCCCTCTTTCCTCTCGTTCCTCCCAACCGGGCACCACACCATAAATATCCCACCACTAGCATGGTCCCCATCTACTTTTTCTTCTCTCAACCGGATACTTTGTGATAGCATTGGATGGCTCCATCCTGCATCATGTCCGCGGACCACGTCCGGACATGAAAACGAACATATACCAGAGATATTTGCGGGTCGGCTTTAGAGATTCCGTTATTTAGTTATTTTTTCTTTGGTTTGTTTTCTAGTATTCTACGCATTATTTTTCCATTGTTTTTCTTTTTTAATTTTCAATATATTCCTTTTCCTTATTCCTTGTTTGTTTATTTTCAATTTAACTTCACTTATTTCTTTTGTGTTTACATTTTAGCTTCAAAATTTTATAAAATCATGATTTTATTTGAGTTATCTAAACTTTTTTTCTAAATACATGGTTTTTGAAAGTTATGCCCATATTTTTTAATATAATAAAATTTTCAAAATTCCAAAACATTTATAAAACAAGACAAGACCATTTATCACACATATATATATTTATAAATAATAAATGAGGTTAAAATATTAAATGGGAAAAACAAAAACAAAGGAAAAACCGGACCAGAAAACAAAAACCTACCATACCCAGAATCAAGAAAAACTAAGGAATACCTCGAAATGGGTTGGCCTAGAAACACATCAGCCTTTCCGTTTGGCAGGCCTTTTGATGCAAATGGGTGTCAAATAGGATGTCTCGCGATTGCGCTCTATGGGCTGGAATTTGGACACCTGGCCCATTGGTTTAGCCTACCACGTTCCCTCATTCATGTTTTTTTTTTGCCTAGACCGACGTTCCGTATTTCCCACTGGCGGAGCTACGGCCAAGCCAAACTGTGCTATGGCCCGCCCATGCTTAGTGAAAATACCCTAGAATATGAGAGCAAATGGGTCATGGGAATAAAATAGTAGGACTTCCCTTCAATTTGGCCCGTCCAGGTTTTTGTGTGTAGCTCCGCCACTGGTATTTCCCGTGACAGATTCAGAAACACGTCGCGAACTTGCCATAGATGCACGTGCGTCTATACTAGTATGCAAATTTCAACCACTATTAACCACTAGTTTGAGCGCTATTCCTTACTCCACGTACTGCACCACATGGAGAATAATGGAACGGAGCAAGATTGCACGATCGCATCCTGCAAGTTGGCCGCACGCCCACGTGCCACGAAAGGCAACGGGTCACACGAGCGGCATAATCAGCACGCATCTGTCTCCGTCGCTTTGGTTGCTTTGAACCGTTCGACGAGCGGCAATTACACGTGTGGTGTGTTTCCTCACCGAAGCAGCGGGTCGCTGGTTTACGGGCTCTACTGGCCAGGCTTTGACAAATTCGGCAGGTAGACGACGGCGCGTCGTCACGGCTCGTTTTGATGATGGTAGTAGTTTTCGTTGGTCCGGAGATTTATTTTTATCATGTTCGTGGTGCTTTGTACTTTTGATGCACCTTTAGACCAGATCTCTGAGTCTTTTTGTAGAGAAAAGATCTCCTAATTGAAACACATACTTTAACACATGAGCTGTTCATAAGTCGACTGAATTCTGAATTGGCGTTAATGAATTTTGATGTGAAGTGGTTGGCCGGAACGAATCTGGCCGTCGGGGTGGTTTAGAGGGATGGTCGAGGGCGGCGGCAGCATGGTGGTGGACGGCGATAAGGAGAGGGTGAGGCAGCGAGACGGTCGCGCGAGCGCCGTCGGCCGTGGGTGAGGACGGCAGGCGGATAAGCCGGTGGTGGTGGGCGGTTTCGGAGAAGGAAAAGGCTGAGGGTAGAATACAAAAAACAGTCGTTGACCAAGACCCAACGGCAAAAAAAAAAAGACCTACACCATTTTTTTCGGAGACCTACATGTAACCACGCTCATACTCTAGTTGTTTTCCTTATAATAATCCGGAACGTGCTGGCCGCCAAATCTTGTGTCCTCAACACGCTGGTCCAAGTTGAGTCCAATCAAACTTATCCACGCTCAGGAAGGGGTCATCGATTGACGACACTCTTTTGTGCTTGTGCCCTACATGATAGATACTACGGACCACGAGTAATTTCAACCATCTGCAATATTTACACTATATTGATCCAAGGGCCAGCAAGAATCGGTGACCCCAAGCGCACATGCAAGTAAATTCGAAAAGAGTACCCTCACAATGGCGCTAAAAAAAATTAGAGCCGAAAAAACGTCCAAAGTTGCAGTAAATCCAAGCTTCAATTTCCGTTTTTTGTACCGAGTTCTTCGGATGCCATGTTAGTGTGAAAATTTGCAAGCACCTAGAAAAGTCTTTCACCTTTGATGTATAAAAAAGTTCGGATTTTTCAAATTTATTTAACATTTCATTTGAATGTACTGTCCATTTTTTTTGAGCGGTTTTGAATGCAGTACTGTTCATATATAGGAGAAGAGAAGAGCTCGGGGATCAGAGTTGGATTTCCGGTTACTTTCACACTCCTTTCTTTTGGCCACCATGCAACGAACCTAGCTTGTCCGCACCCCTTTCGATGGCCCCAGATTTTGGACTTCTTTCACACGACCACCGCTCCTCCTCACAGGTCAAAAAGAAGCCGCCGCCAAGTGCAATAAACTCGCATCCACCCCGAAGGATCGTCGAGGTCGGGCCATGGCCACGAGACTGTCCACGCCATGACTTTGACCACCTACGTAGGATGAAGCACACATTCTGCTTCCCGGCCGTATAAATGCACCGGCTCGTCCTCATCATCTCTCCGCAGCGCCAACCCAAGAAGCCACCGCGCTCGCCGCAGCACCAGGTCTCCAACGTCGAGGCGATCATCTCCCCGCTCTTCATCGCCATGGCCTGGAGGAAGAAGAACGGCGGCGAGTCGTTGTCGCCCGGCTCTTCGCCGTGCCACGACGACGAGCGGGAGAAGGTCCCGAGAGGGCACGTCCCCATGGTCACCGGCTGCGGCGCGCGCGTGGTGGTGCCGCTGAGGCTGCTCCGGGACCCGTGCATCGCGGAGCTGCTTGACATGGCGGCGCAGCAGTACGGGTACGGCCAGCCGGGCGTGCTGCGGATCCCGTGCGACGCCGGACACTTCCGCCGGGTCGTCGACGGCGCGCTGCACAGAGCCGACTAGGCGCCGGGCGTCAGTATAGCACGTGTGAAACTGTGAATACATATGCAGCAGCGCCAGTGTAGAAGGAGTATAGTTGGATATACGAAGTCTGTTCTTTGATTCATCAGTTCTTTTGTACATGAATGCACGAGGAACGTGACAAATTTGTGTCAAATTTGAAGTGCTCACTCCACCTGCACAAGAACGTGTATAGTTAGTTTTTCGATTTCAATTGTGTCTAACGAGAGACATTGAAATCACAACCCAAATCATTAGTTACACGTGTTTGCTATTCTTTGGGCACCTGAATTCTTTTGAAGTGTCGGTCAGTTCTGGGTCCGGCGAGGCCAATTCTAGAACGAGCGAGAGACCAGGTTGCCACGACCGGCTACAACGTCGCCGGTGGGGCATGAGCGGTAGCACCGCCGGTCGTAGGTGGTTGGGCCCTAAGAGCATCTACAGCCGAACTTAGCAAATCCGACCCCCTATACGCCCGCGGACGCGTCCACGAACAGCGCCCGCCGGCCCATGGGGAAGGCGCGGGATCGCCATATCCATAGAAGGGTAGGGTTAATGGTACTAGGACAGACGGTGAACCAGCGAAGGGCGAAGGAGGTTGCGACTGGCGAGGCACAAGCGATAGCATAACCGGTCGCAGGTTATTGGGGCCTAATGGTCGGCCCATGTTGGAGGTGGTTCTTTGGGGCGAGAGGAGGAAGAAAGGCCCTCTGCCGACGGGTCCCAATCGGATGGTACAAAAAAGAATGCAGGAGTCAAAAAGAAAGAAAGAAATCAGTTCACTCACAAATAGTCGGCACGGTTACAAGCGTCTATCTTTCTGCTTTTTGCCACCATGATATCTCTAAGAAAATGTTTTTATTTCTGTGGCAAAGTGACAGTGAAAATTAATATTGTTTAGTTGTGTCATTTGTCGTCCAAAAGGGCAAGGTTGGTTAAAGATCCTAAATTAAAAAAATGTGTCCTTAAATAAATAGTTATTCAAACTTCCTACTAATTAAGAAACGGGTGTAGCAAATCAACAACATAATAAATATGTGGGCTTCAATGATAGCATTCACGTTCAATGGAAACACATGAATTCGCACTTTTAGACCAGATTGATGAACGTGAAGCAATTTTTCTTCTGTTTTGAAACTTTCGCTATCGAAGATGGCTCATAGTTAAAATTTTAAAGACTTACTTGGTTGGACAATGCCTCCCAGCGTGTCCGATATCATGGGCTTTTTCAAACTGTGTGCCGTAAGCACATCACGGTTGCAGAATTCCGTGTCTCGCTGCCAAATGTGATTTCCGGAAGGATTTAGTAGGCTGTTGACCAATAGTGTGGAACGTTGTGCTAGAATGATTAGATTCCATTCTGGGTTAACATGATGTGCCAGGCTCTCGTTTATCGTGATTGTGATGTTGCTATCAATAAATTTTGGAAGATGAAATTATCTCTAGATTTAATTTTTTCTTCTGATACCCTCGTAAAGGGGTGACCATAATGAGGAATAATCTCGTGAAGCATAACAGGCACATGATTGAATAGTGTTGCCTTTACCATAAATATAAAACAAATAAACAACTTTTTTTTAATGCAAGTTCCCTCATTCCATATAGTCTTATCTTTCAGGTAAGCTCTAACTCTATCCACATTGAAATCTTTCGTGCATGTATGGTAATTGGTTGTGCAGGATATACAAATAAGGCTTAGCAATTAAATCTTGGTGTGAACGGTGGTCCTGTGTTGGGTGTTACGGTTATGCATGAATGATGTAGTTTTTGCCCCAACAAAAATGACTTTCTTCTTCATTATAGGCTATCAATATGTACCTCGTGTTCTTTGTATTTTGGGTGTTTCTTGCTTCGGCCTCTGGAATAGCAGCCCATTGGACAACTGAGCTAGTACTTAACAGATGCGAGGGAGATGGTTGTAGACATCATATCCGACAACCAGAAATGTCCAGATTGTCAAAATGGACGGCCAGAAACGCAAAATGATGAGAGGGCTCTCATTTTAGCTCAGTTATACTGTCCTAAATATCCCGGCCGAAAAATCTATCCTCTATAGTGATTTATCAAAGAAAAAACTTCGTTTATGGTTTACAGTAGCTGCTTGTTAATCCCGAACACCACTTATATGCATTTTTTTTACAGAAAATTTGTGAAAGAAATATACAGTGGGAACAAATATACGTGAAGAGAGCATGTGTGGAGCTGCCTGTACATATGCAGCGTCGACGGTTTAGATGGATGTATATATGTAGGTGGATATAAATAATGGAATGCTGCTAAGACAGACATTGGTCAAAGTGACCATGTCTCCAATGAAAAGTAGATTCCCAATCCAACAAGCGGCGGCGGGCTGGAACCGCCCGTGCTCCCTGGCTGCTGCCCGCCCGTGCTCGAGCTGTCCGGCAGGGCGGAGCTAAGCGGCGGCGGCGCGGAGCTCCTCCTCCTTTCTGTTGCGACAACCGTGGCCGGAGGTAAGCAGCAGCGGGCAGCGGCGGCGGGCTGCTCCCACCCGTGCTCGAGCTCCAGGAGGCGAGGACGCTGTCCATGTCCATGGCGTGGTGGTGGTCGGCCCTGGCGGCGGCGGCCGTGGCTGCGCCGGGCGTGGTGGTGGCCGTACCTGGCGGCGGCGCTCCCATGGCGTGGTGGTGGCCGGATCTCGCGGCAGCGCTCCCATGGCGTGGTGGTGGCCAGCCCTGGCGGCCGCGCTTCCCATGGCCTGATGGTGGCCGACCTTGGCGGCGGCCCTCCCCATGGCCTGGTGGTGGTTAGCCCAGGCGACGGCGGCCGTGGCTATGCCGGGCATGGTGCTGGCTGCGCCGGGCGCCGGAGTGATAGCTCGGGAGAGATAGGAAGAAGAGGGAGAGAAGGAAGATAAGGGAGAGAGAGCACTTACATGTGGGACCCATATGTAAGTTAACGGTCAAACAAACGGTTTGTTTAGGAGCGGGCCTGGCATGTCATTAACCGGATTAATTCTAAATCACATCGTCATTTTGGTTTTTTGGAACAGCGAACCAATTTTGTGGTAGCATTTTAAAAAGTTAAAAAAAAGTGATAGTTTTTCGGATGAAAGCCTGTAATGTGATAGTTTTTTGCTATATATACTCCACTTGCAAAGCAAGCATTGATTCATAGTCTGAAGATCTAGAACGCCACGACAACCACATTCTTTAGGTAAACAAACAGTAGGTCAACTGATCAAGTGATATTTCTTTTTTTATTTTGACTGTCTTGCCAAACCATTCTAGCTCTACTAGAGTTCATCTTCTTCAGGAAACCTTTGGGAGTTTGCAAAAAGGAAATCATAAATGATGGAATGCTGCTAAGACAGACATTGGTCAAAGTGACCATGTCTCCAATGGAAAGTAGATTCGCAATCCAACCAGCCATTCCCTTGTCAATCTTTCTTTTCCTCAAACATCAGAATATTGATAGATATTGCTTTATGGATGGCTTTATGCACCGCATTTGAGGTTCTAAAGCTGGGTGTGCATGCGAAGAAGACTTGTCAAGTTGCGTTTATGCCAGTCCAAGTCAAAGAGATGTAAAAGAGCAATGCCTGTAAATATAGAAAAAAGTCAATCCTAAACTCCAAATTGTGGTGCTTGGTCTAACTTTAACGCTGGACTACTATGAAATTGCCCACATTAGACCCTGGAACTTTCTAAATCTGTATAACTGAAATCCTTGCTGATTATACGGATAAAACTCTAGCTGATATTTGCTCAGGATATCCAGTCTAGTGCATGAGCAGCGTGGTGCAACTAACCACACATGTTCGACAGAATGACACAATTTTATAGTTCAACTGAATTTAATGAAATTTGAGCGGATGTGACATAATTTGGCATTCCAGTAATGAATACTCGTATGAGTTCCGTGTCGACCCCGGTACTATGCGAACAAAATGGAACCAGTTTTCAGTTGGGGAAATAATACGATGGGATAAAAATTATCGCAATGTCGCTACTAAAAGCAATAAAGTTTTAAGAAGAATTTTGTAACTGAAATCCTAGCTAGAGGAATCCATGGAATTTCATAGCAATGGCTTGTTAGCTGGCACACGCGGTAGAATTTTTTGACAATCCATGAAAGTACCATACTGTGTGCTTCTTCTCTTTAACACTCGGTGACCCAAGAGTTTGGACTGTGAACCAGGACGAGATAGATCCCAAACTGTCAAAAGAAGACGCCCAATGCAATGGAACTCCGGCTGGTCCATCCTGAAGAATCCAGGTATTCTCAAAGTCAACATGGTTCAAAGTCTAGTCTGCAACCAGGCCATATGAGCCAACCAACACTGTTTTGCACGTTGACCGCACATGAGGACCCTACTGTGTTTGCATATAAATACGAGGACCTCCGCATCCTTGTCGTCTCACCGCAGCACCAACCAAGAAAAAGAAAGAAACCAAACGAACAACCACTGACCTCGATCAGCGCCACCATGGCTTTGTGGAAGAAGAGTGGCAGCGAGCCATCAGCGCCGGGCGCCACGCCAGGCCACGGCGAGAAGGTCCCGAGGGGGCACGTCCCGATGGTCACCAGCTGCGGCGAGCGCGTGGTGGTGCCCGTGAGGCTCCTTGCTGTTCCCTGCATCGTGGAGCTGCTTGACATGGCGGCGCAACAGTACGGGTACGGCCAGCCGGGCGTCCTCCGGGTACCATGCGACGCGGCGCATTTCCGGCGGGTCCTGGATTGCGCGCTGCGGAGAGCCGGCTAGGCCAATGCCTAGGCAGTCACACCAAGCGGGAACGCATGTGGTGGAGCTGTGTATATACTATACAGCGTGGATGAATATAGGTGCATATAGATGTAGTCCGTTCTCTCTCTCTCTCTCTCTCTCTCTCTCTTTTTTTGCATTGATGTAGTCTGTAATTTTGATTGGTCAATTCTTATATGGATAGAGTGCATATATACAGTGTAGATGAATACAGATGCATACACACACATTGGGAAGACGTCCCATCCTTCCGCCAGTGCCACCCCTGGGCAATGAACAATGTCGCTTGCGGCCATTGCCGCCGCCGGCCACCCCTGGCCCGTGATGCCTCCCCTCGGCCCCGCCTTCCTCTCCCCACCGTCTCCAACGAGATTATCCCAACACACACAAAAAAAATCAGGTGTGACTGTGAGCGCCGCCATTTTTCTCTAACTAGTCATATGCCCGTGCGTTGCTACGAGAAAAGAAATGTAGAGATATATTAATGCGAAAGGCGAGCAATGACCGATGTAGTAGGGTTAGAGGCGGGCAACACGTTTGACAACAACCTAGTCCGGCAAGGGTTAGAGCATCTCCAGCCGCACCCCCAACAGTCCCCCCAAGGCGCTTTTTTTTTTTCCGCCGGCGCTCAAAAATTCGCCCAGTAGCGCCCCCAGGATGCCGAAATCCGCCGGTTGGGGCCATTTTTTCGCCCGGCGATCCCAGGCCGAACCCAGCGCACTGGGGGGCACTTGGGGGCGCCGGCGGAAGCGAAAAGGCGAGTGGGCCAGCTCTGTCGGCGAGCCAGCCGCAGATTCGTCCTCCCGCGCGTCGCTGTCGGTGAGCCAGCTACTTTCGGGGGGGGGGGGGGGGGGGGGGGGGGGGGGGGGGGGGGGGGGGGGGGGGGGGGGGGGGGGGGGGGGGGGGGGGGGGGGGGGGGGGGGGGGGGGGGGGGGGGGGGGGGGGGGGGGGGGGGGGGGGGGGGGGGGGGGGGGGGGGGGGGCTGGAAATGCTCTTAGAGGCAGGCTACAAGTTGGAAAACAACCTAGTCCAGCTCCGCGGTGGCCTCCTTGTATAGTTCGGGGCGAGTTGCAAAAGGAGTTCGTGGGGACAAGCTCAATTGTAGGGCATACTCATATGAAACTTTGGCAGGGACACGATCCAACCATGCGCTCAACCAGGCTAGTATTTTTGGAATGTAAATACATATTATTGTTTAATTTACTGTAGCTGTGTAATTGTGATTTCCAAATTTTTTTTTGAACATCAGTACAGACGCAAGCGCTCATATACACACGCATACACTCACCCCTATGAACGCACACACGCACACCCTACCCCTATGAGCACCTCCGAAAGACTGAGCCGGCATATCATCTTGAAATTTACGAAGTCACCGTAGACGCCTCGTCGTCAATTTTGCAATGCATATAAATTATTTTGTAATCCGAGCAAACTTGCAATCTTGCACAAACTATTGTTACATGTATATCAAAAAGTACTTAATCAGTACATTGCATATGATTCAATCTTTCAACCTTGCAAACAGATCGAAGGATTCAAGCGTATTCTCATGTTTTTTGCTTCATTCAATCATTGATTCTTGTCATATACAGTATATCAACAAAACCATCGCACTCTTCCCTTGTTCAGTCTTACGAGTATGTTAACACAAATTCTGGACATTATATATATGAACATACAGAAGAATCAAAACAAGATGGGCAAAAGGATATGTATCCACGCCCCCATATTTGAGCCAACCAAAAGAAGGAAGGTGACATAAACACCAGATATGTAGTATCTATCTACGGAGAAAATGGCCATGGTAAGTTCCACCAATTTCGGATATTAACCATGAACAAATAAAAAATAACCAACCCAGTTTCACTTACACAAAGAAAACAAAAGATGGGAACATATCAAGATCTGGAACAAGCACAAAATACAACAATCATAGGATTTGGACATTTCAGCATGCCATGGAGAATAACCAAAAATAGATTTGACTCCTCGCCTGGTTTAGGTAACCAACGACATGACTGAGCCCCTCGCTTTCCTCAAAACAGCATACATCGCCATCTGGAAGTTCTTCTATATCCTTGCTTTGTTGAAGGCCATTGGATCACACTTTTTTAGATAACAACACAAAAGATGGGAGATGTCTGCAATAGAACAAAACAATCATGGCTGGTATGTTATCTTAAAAAGATAATATGGTCTATCCTTGGAAATTTAGCTACCTTCAAGCTTAGGATAAAAAACTATAACGAAGTTCCATGAAAAGGCAACAGATGAATATAGGACAAATGAGACACTAACCTGATACTTAGAAAGGAATGGTCAACATTTAGCTTTAGAAGATGCCACCTTGGGTTGTGCTTCATTCAGGAGCTCTGAATCATCGGTGACAGGGATATGGCATCGACCTTTCTCCAATTTCTGAGGTTCAGAGGTAATGGTGGGGGGGGGGGGGGGGGGGGGGGGGGGGGGGGGGGGGGGGGGGGGGGGGGGGGGGGGGGGGGGGGGGGGGGGGGGGGGGGGGGGGGGGGGGGGGGGGGGGGGGGGGGGGGGGGGGGGGGGGGGGGGGGGGGGGGGGGGGGGGGGGGGGGGGGGGGGGGGGGGGGGGGGGGGGGGGGGGGGGGGGGGGGGGGGGGGGGGGGGGGGGGGGGGGGGGGGGGGGGGGGGGGGGGGGGGGGGGGGGGGGGGGGGGGGGGGGGGGGGGGGGGGGGGGGGGGGGGGGGGGGGGGGGGGGGGGGGGGGGGGGGGGGGGGGGGGGGGGGGGGGGGGGGGGGGGGGGGGGGGGGGGGGGGGGGGGGGGGGGGGGGGGGGGGGGGGGGGGGGGGGGGGGGGGGGGGGGGGGGGGGGGGGGGGGGGGGGGGGGGGGGGGGGGGGGGGGGGGGGGGGGGGGGGGGGGGGGGGGGGGGGGGGGGGGGGGGGGGGGGGGGGGGGGGGGGGGGGGGGGGGGGGGGGGGGGGGGGGGGGGGGGGGATAACTCTGAAGAAAGCGCCGAGACGCCTGAGATCATATTTGATTGACGTATACTCCTACAGAAGTATAACATCTAGGTCCAGACAAACTATTGCAACACAAACCTGAGCAAAGTTTTACAACCTCTTCCGGACCTGACCGGAGCCAAACAGCAGTATGGGGTAAACATCTCCCCATTTTAGCAAGACAATGGCTAACAATGTTAAACTCTCTTTTGGCAACTTGTATTCTATGCTCTCTACCTGAACCAAGTAAACGCTTAATCTCACTTATCTGTGCTGCTAGTGGTGAGCGGTTGGTTGAGTTCTCCAGAATCATTGCAGCAGCAGCAGAGCAGTCAGTTTCTAAGATGAATGGGAGCTGACTCCACTCCAGCGTGAGGTTAATGCCTTCTAGGCATGCAGCAACTTCTGCTTCAAGAGCACTGGAGCAAGAAATAAGATACCGGCATGAAGAGAAGATGATTTGGCCTGCATCGTCCCTACGAATCATTCCAGCACCTCCGTTGCCATCAGCTTCCACAAACGCCCCGTCGACGTTGAGCTTCGCCCACCCCGGGGGTGGAGGCACCCAGCTCGTAGGGGCAGCAGGCCTCTCCTTCAAATGCGATACCAGCCTGGACGAGCTGCCCAAGTCGACCACCATCTTCCCTTTCCCAAAGTCTCCTTGTGGAAACTGTTGGACACCGAGCAGGGAGACGACATAACTCTGAAGAAAGCGCCGAGACGCCTGAGATCATATTTGATTGACGTATACTCCTACAGAAGTATAACATCTAGGTCCAGACAAACTATTGCAACACAAACGCCATTGAGTACACAAGGAGCCCTACTGGCTATTTTCAAACTACACGAGGGAGCCTGCTGACTTTCAATATGACAACTTATGACAAATCTGAATCAACAAAACTTGTATATCCATGCTATTCCAATATGATCGAACACACCTGTGGGGGGGGGGGGGGGGGGGGGGGGGGGGGGGGGGGGGGGGGGGGGGGGGGGGGGGGGGGGGGGGGGGGGGGGGGGGGGGGGGGGGGGGGGGGGGGGGGGGGTAGAGAGAAAGACCTAGTCCTATCGAAGACTAGCATCTTCATCATCTTCAGCGTCTTGCAGCATTAGAAGAGTGCAGATTAGCATAACGTAAAGTAGAAGTAGTGTCATCAATCTCGCCCAGAGATCCTTCCTCGACTCCCTGCGAGAAAGCAATCCCAGAGCCATACTATCCAGTTATCATATCAGTGACCAGTTCTTGTTGTATCGATCGAGATACAACTCCGAGTGTCCGTTACCGTAGGATAGGCTATCGATAGATTGTTTCTTCCCTGCAGGGGTGCACCAACTTACCCACCGCGCTCGCTTAACTCCGGCCGGACACACTTTACTGGGTCATGCCCAGCCTCGGCCAAACGATATGCCTCAACCCGACCTAGGCTTAACTGAGAGGTCAGCACGCCGGAATAAACCTATGCCCCCAGGGGTCTTGGGCCATCGCTCCGGGCGCTCCTGTGCATTGCGAGGGTGGCCGGAAGCAGACCTAGCTCCCTTAATACAAGCGCGGGCTTAACCAGTCCAATCCAGCGTGCGCCGCTCCTCGCTGGCGTCAATTAAGCTTCAGCTGATGCATACGACGCATAACTCCCATACTATGCCCACGTGATGGTTAGTGCTATCAGGCCAGAGGCCCCTCGGATCAAATATCCAAACCGTTAGTAAATTAGGAGCGCGCGGTAACGAGCAGAGACTCATGATCGATGTGACCCCGTCGCCCCGTCTCGAGGACTTGCGGCAAGGGTTAAGAATGCCCGGCCACGCCTCGTAATTATCTCGCGGGTACCTTCCAGGTCCACCCGACTCCATGTAACATCCCCAGCCTCACACCACAGTGATCACTGTCTGATCATGCCAAGTCACCATGGTTAACTATGCGTGATCATCATTGCCTAATATCTCATTTCAAATTCCACCACTTAAATTCAAATTGAATTCAAGTGGAAAATAAAAGTTGCTCAATAATTGTGGGAAAAATGTTCACCTTATAGCAAATAATCTAAAACTATTTGCTGTTAAGGAACACAACATCATCATCAACCACAGAAGGGCCTAAGTATTTTAACAGAGCCAATTCAGCATTCAAAATGCCCAAATCATTTTTGCATAAATTCAAATGGGTCCCAAAAAATACCCAAACTTTTTGTGGCAGTGTTGGATATTGCAATGCACCTATGTGACCTAGTTTCACAATTTTGCAACATCATTTGATAGCTCCAAATATTGCAATTCCTCTCTGGAAAAAGAAAAACAGAGAGATAAAATGGAAAAAGGAGAAAGGCCACTGTGCACTGGCCCAAGTGCACAGTGCCTGATCCGGTCCACTCCTCCCTTCCCCCTTCTCTCTCCTTCGCGCTGTCGGCCGCGCCATGGACGCCGCGCGCGCGCCGGCGAAACGGCGACAGCACGACGCCCACCGACAGCCCCGGTGCGCGAAAGGATAAGGCCAAGGCCCGTGCGCCCCCCTGGCCTCCTCGTCCACTTCTCCCCTCTTCTCTCGCTCTCTCCCCTCCATTTCCAACGACGACCGAGCGCCGTTGCCGCCGCACATCGCCGTTTGCCGCGGCCACCGTCGACCCCTCTCCTCGTCGATCTGTCCGTCATCTTCGTCGTCTTCTACCACTCCGTCCACGACCGCGAGCGCGAGCAGGAGGGCACTGCATCACCTGGATCGAGCCGTCCCCATCTCCGATCGCCGCTGCTCTTCTCCGGCTCCGGCGACGCCCCTGCTACTCCTAAGCTTCCAAGGGCCACCGTGCGCGCCGCTAGGTGAGCCCCTCTCCCTCCCCAACCTCTCTGTTTGCTCGCTAGCTCGCCGTAGCACCACTTTCCTCGAGCTCCCATATGCACCGCCGCCTAAGCTCGTCGCCGGCGCATCTCCGTCGACCATTTGGTCACGGGGCCGAGCCCGTTGTGCTCAGCGCGTCACGCAGCTCCTCCCTAGCCTCCTCGTTAGCCTCGAAGCGCGCTGCGCTGCCATTTCCGTCGCGCGCCCGAAGGACCTCGCTGCCGATGAGCTCCTGCCGCTCCGCTCCGGCCACCGCAGCCTCCGCCACCACCACCAAACGCTCCGTCGTCGTCTTGCCGTTCGAATGCGCCCAGCCACGCTCTTCCCCGTGCCCTGTAGGCAAATCCCGACCGGATCCCGAGCCGCGCCGCCGCATTTGCGTGCTTGCCGGCGTTTAAACGCCGGCCAGCTGACGTGGCACGCGTGGGGCCCGCCCACGGTCGCTGCCAGTGGGCCCCTGGCCTTCGGTTGACTCCGTTGACCGGGGTCAACGCCCGCTACTGTTCCCCCTCTCAATGACATGTGGGCCCTCGTGCTTAATTAGGCTAATTAGCAAATTAATTAATCCTGATTACTATAGAGTCACTGACAGGCTGGGCCCACCTCACTAATCACTCTGTTAAATTAATTAATTCATTGTTAGCTTAAGCAGAGACTGACATGTGGGTCCCACTGGACCCACATGTCCTATTTGACCAGGTCAACGTCACCGTTGACTGGGGGGGGGGGGGGGGGGGGGGGGGGGGGGGGGGGGGGGGGGGGGGGGGGGGGGGGGGGGGGGGGGGGGGGGGGGGGGGGGGGGGGGGGGGGGGGGGGGGGGGGGGGGGGGGGGGGGGGGGGGGGGGGGGGGGGGGGGGGGGGGGGGGGGGGGGGGGGGGGGGGGGGGGGGGGGGGGGGGGGGGGGGGGGGGGGGGGGGGGGGGGGGGGGGGGGGGGGGGGGGGGGGGGGGGGGGGGGGGGGGGGGGGGGGGGGGGGGGGGGGGGGGGGGGGGGGGGGGGGGGGGGGGGGGGGGGGGGGGGGGGGGGGGGGGGGGGGGGGGGGGGGGGGGGGGGGGGGGGGGGGGGGGGGGGGGGGGGGGGGGGGGGGGGGGGGGGGGGGGGGGGGGGGGGGGGGGGGGGGGGGGGGGGGGGGGGGGGGGGGGGGGGGGGGGGGGGGGGGGGGGGGGGGGGGGGGGGGGGGGGGGGGGGGGGGGGGGGGGGGGGGGGGGGGGGGGGGGGGGGGGGGGGGGGGGGGGGGGGGGGGGGGGGGGGGGGGGGGGGGGGGGGGGGGGGGGGGGGGGGGGGGGGGGGGGGGGGGGGGGGGGGGGGGGGGGGGGGGGGGGGGGGGGGGGGGGGGGGGGGGGGGGGGGGGGGGGGGGGGGGGGGGGGGGGGGGGGGGGGGGGGGGGGGGGGGGGGGGGGGGGGGGGGGGGGGGGGGGGGGGGGGGGGGGGGGGGGGGGGGGGGGGGGGGGGGGGGGGGGGGGGGGGGGGGGGGGGGGGGGGGGGGGGGGGGGGGGGGGGGGGGGGGGGGGGGGGGGGGGGGGGGGGGGGGGGGGGGGGGGGGGGGGGGGGGGGGGGGGGGGGGGGGGGGGGGGGGGGGGGGGGGGGGGGGGGGGGGGGGGGGGGGGGGGGGGGGGGGGGGGGGGGGGGGGGGGGGGGGGGGGGGGGGGGGGGGGGGGGGGGGGGGGGGGGGGGGGGGGGGGGGGGGGGGGGGGGGGGGGGGGGGGGGGGGGGGGGGGGGGGGGGGGGGGGGGGGGGGGGGGGGGGGGGGGGGGGGGGGGGGGGGGGGGGGGGGGGGGGGGGGGGGGGGGGGGGGGGGGGGGGGGGGGGGGGGGGGGGGGGGGGGGGGGGGGGGGGGGGGGGGGGGGGGGGGGGGGGGGGGGGGGGGGGGGGGGGGGGGGGGGGGGGGGGGGGGGGGGGGGGGGGGGGGGGGGGGGG
Organism: Thinopyrum obtusiflorum; assembly: GCA_036873465.1. Lineage (NCBI taxonomy): Eukaryota > Viridiplantae > Streptophyta > Magnoliopsida > Poales > Poaceae > Thinopyrum > Thinopyrum obtusiflorum. The sequence goes on from JAAAWM010010035.1 coordinate 25,480, forward strand.
GGGGGGGGGGGGGGGGGGGGGGGGGGGGGGGGGGGGGGGGGGGGGGGGGGGGGGGGGGGGGGGGGGGGGGGGGGGGGGGGGGGGGGGGGGGGGGGGGGGGGGGGGGGGGGGGGGGGGGGGGGGGGGGGGGGGGGGGGGGGGGGGGGGGGGGGGGGGGGGGGGGGGGGGGGGGGGGGGGGGGGGGGGGGGGGGGGCGGCGACGGGGAGGATAAGGGCGCCAGCTCCCCCCGCCTCCTCGGGCCTCTCTCCCACTCGCCCCGCTCTCCTCTCGGCCCCTGCGCCTCCCTCTTCCCCCCCAGATCCGCGCCGCTCTCTTCTTCCCCACGCCCGACGCGCTCGCCGCCGTTCCCGTCGTTCACACGGCCACCGTGCCCCAATCGCCACCTCGCCGTGTCATACGCCGTCGCCGCCCTCGACTACACCACCTCCGCCTCTCCGTTGAAGCTCGGAGCCACTGCAACGGCCTCCCCGAGCTCGTCTTCAACTTCGGACGCCGGCGACCCCCTTCTTCCCCGGCGCCGACCTGCTGCTCCTAAGCTCTCACCGGCCTCCGTGTGCCGCGCGGTGAGCCTCTTCCCCCCTCCTCCCCTGTCCTTTCTCTCTCGCGCGCCCCCTAGCTTCTTCCCCGCGCGCGCCCGAACGCCGCGCCGCGGAGCTCGCCGCCGGCGGGTCTCCGGTGACCTTATGGTCACGGGCTCAAGCCCGTTGCACTCCCCACCTCGCGTAGATGCCCCCCAGCCCCTCCGCTTGCTCGATAGCCCGCCGTAGCCTCGTTTCCGTCGGGCACCCGTGCGCGCCGCCGCCTCCGCCGCTCGCCGGCGCCGATTCCGGCCAAGTCCGGCGAAGCCCCGGCCACCCCTGGATGCGGCGCTGCGAGCCCTTTCGAATGGGCCTAGCCCCGCTCCTCCCCGAGCCCCGTAGCGCGATTCCGGCCAACTCCGGCGAGGGGCCGCCGCTGTTTTGGTCGCCGGAGTTGCTCCGGCGCCGGGGGGGGGGGGGGGGGGGGGGGGGGGGGGCCGCCGACGTGGCCGGCCTGGGGCCACCCCAGGGCCACTGCCAGTGGGCCCCGTGGGTCCCAGTTGACTGGGTTGACCCAGTCAACTGCTGACTGGGCAGGCCCAGCCACTGACATGGGGGGGGGGGGGGGGGGGGGGGGGGGGGGGGGGGGGGGGGGGGGGGGGGGGGGGGGGGGGGGGGGGGGGGGGGGGGGGGGGGGGGGGGGGGGGGGGGGGGGGGGGGGGGGGGGGGGGGGGGGGGGGGGGGGGGGGGGGGGGGGGGGGGGGGGGGGGGGGGGGGGGGGGGGGGGGGGGGGGGGGGGGGGGGGGGGAAGAGAATGTTAAAGCTACAGGTGACGGGATTAAGCTTTCAAGTAAAGAAGTTGTTGAAGAACATAATGAACATAAACTTGAGGGAAAGAATTCCACCGAATCTACAATGAAGATGCCAAGGACTGGGGGGCAGCAAGCAAATCCAATGATATATAAAATCAAACCAAAAGAACGCAAAGGCCGACGTAAGCACAAAGGTAAAAGGTCAAAAGTCACTTTCACGCAACTATTGGAAAAATATCAGAAGAAGAGTGAGGAGAAAAGTGCTTATCGGCTAAGTAATTCAAAATTATCAAGATCACCCCCTAGGCGCAAATCCGAGGATTGGTATCGGCAAAGTGAGAATCTCAATGCAGCATATTCATTTCCTTACTTTGGGCCGCCAATGCCAATGTCGTGGATGCCTCCCTATGCTCATGTAGATCCATATCCATCATGGGATAGGTATGAGACAAGGGCACATTCTCCATCTTATTTTAGACCATCTCACCAACATTATGCAGCTCCAAGAAGATCAACATTTGATGAACAATCACATGTCAAAGACCGTTTCAATCATAAGGAATTGGTCCGGAGCTCAAGGAACAAGAAAGAGGTGGACAAGCAAGTTTACCGTGTTAAAAAAGATGGTCGTAAGAGTGTGTAACACCCCGAGAATCATGCTACAGTAACTCTCTGAGATTAAGCTAATCATGTTGCTAAACAGGGCTTGATCACAATTGCATCAAATTTCTTTTCAAACTCCTAGTTCAAACTTCAATTAAAATCAAAGTGGAAAATAAAAGTTTTCAAAAATTTGAACAAAAATGTTCGGTGGGTGCCAGAAATTGCACTGATAATTATTGTGGAGAAAACACATTTTTATAAAATGCCTAAATACTTTTAAATGAAACAAAAGGGGGGGGGGGGGGGGGGGGGGGGGGGGGGGGGGGGGGGGGGGGGGGGGGGGGGGGGGGGGGGGGGGGGGGGGGGGGGGGGGGGGGGGGGGGGGGACTGGGCCGACCCCAGGCCCAGCCGGCCTAGCCCACCTCCCCGGGTCGCCCTCCCCTTCCCTGTTCCCCCGACCGGGGTCGGAACAGGGGCAGGTCCCCGCCGCACCCCCTCGCCGGCGACGGGGGAGGGGGGGGGGGGGGGGGGGGGGGGGGGGGGGGGGGGGGGGGGGGGGGGGGGGGGGGGGGGGGGGGGGGGGGGGGGGGGGGGGGGGGGGGGGGGGGGGGGGGGGGGGGGGGGGGGGGGGGGGGGGGGGGGGGGGGGGGGGGGGGGGGGGGGGGGGGGGGGGGGGGGGGGGGGGGGGGGGGGGGGGGGGGGGGGGGGGGGGGGGGGGGGGGGGGGGGGGGGGGGGGGGGGGGGGGGGGGGGGGGGGGGGGGGGGGGGGGGGGGGGGGGGGGGGGGGGGGGGGGGGGGGGGGGGGGGGGGGGGGGGTTATGCTATGCGATGCTACTTGGAGGACTTCAATCTACTCTCTTCTACATGCTGTAAGATGGAGATGGCCAGAAGCGTAGTCTTCGACAGGACTAGCTATCCCCCTTTTTTTCTGGCATTCTGCAGTTCAGTCCACTGATATGCCCCTTTACACATATACCCATGCATATGTAGTGTAGCTCCTTGCTTGCGAGTACTTTGGATGAGTACTCACGGTTGCCTCTCTCCCTCTTTTCCCCCTTTCCTTTCTTTCTGGTTGTCGCAACCAGATGTTGGAGTCCAGGAGCCAGACGCCATCGTCGACGATGACACCTACGACACTGGAGGTGCCTACTACTACGTGCAGCCCGCTGACGACGACCAGGAGTAGTTAGGAGGATCCCAGGCAGGAGGCCTGCGCCTCGTTCGATCTGTATCCCAGTTTGTGCTAGCCTTCTTAAGGCAAACTTGTTTAACTTATGTCTGTACTCAGATATTGTTGCTTCCGCTGACTCGTCTGTGATCGAGCACTTGTATTCGAGCCCTCGAGGCCCCTGGCTTGTATTATGATGCTTGTATGACTTAATTATGTTGTAGAGTTGTGTTGTGATATCTTCCCGTGAGTCCCTGATCTTGATCGTACACATTTGCGTGCATGATTAGTGTACGGTCAAATCGGGGGCGTCACAAGTTGGTATCAGAGCCGACTGCCTGTAGGAATCCCCCTTCCTTACTCCTTGGCCGAAGTCGAGTCTAGTCAGTGAAAACTGTTTTACTAACATGGCTGTGTGGCTTATGGGCCCACGTCGCCATTGGGTGGTATTAGTATCTTTTACTCCTTGCCTATACTCTGGGACTCTGAAAATGTTTTCTACATGAAAGTTGCTCAGAACGACGAGACGAATCCGGATACGCAGTCCGTTCGTCCACCCCACCTCCCTAACCTATCGAACTCGCAACTTTCCCCCTCCGGTCCGTCTGTCCGAAACGCGAAACAGCGGGAATACTTTCCCGGATGTCCCCCCCTTCACCGGTACCACCTACTGTCGCGTTAGGACACACCTAGCACTGCTCATTGTCATGTCACGCATCGTCATGTTTATGTTTGCATTATATTTACTGTTTCTTCCCCCTCTTCTCTCCGGTAGACTACGAGACCGACACTGCTGCTGCCCAGTTCGACTACGGAGTTGACGACCCCTCCTACTTGCCAGAGCAACCAGGCAAGCCCCCCCTTGACCACCAGATATCGCCTATTCTTCTCTATACTGCTTGCATTAGAGTAGTGTAGCATGTTACTGCTTTCGATTAATCCTATACTGATGCATAGCCTGTCATTGTTGCTACAGTTGTTACCCTTACCTGCTATCCTACTGCTTAGTATAGGATGCTAGTGTTCCCTCAGTGGCCCTACACTCTTGTCCGTCTGCCATGCTATACTACTGGGCCGTGATCACTTTCGGAGGTGATCACGGGTATATACTATATACATTATATACATGACACATGTGGTGACTAAAGTCAGGTCGGCTCGAGGAGTACCCGCAAGTGATTCTGATGAGGGGGCTGAAAGGACAGGTGGCTCCATCCCGGTAGAGGTGGGCCTGGGTTCCTGACGGCCCCCGACTGTTACTTTATGGCGAAGCGACAGGGCAGGTTGAGACCACCTAGGAGAGAGTGGGCCTGGCCCTGGTCGGCGTTCGCAGATACTTAACACGCTTAACGAGATCTGGGTATTTGATCTGAGTCTGGCCATTTGGTCTATACGCACTAACCATCTACGCGGGAGTAGTTATGGGTATCCCGACGTCGTGGTATCAACCGAAGCTCTTTTGACGTCAGCGACTGAGTGGCGCGCGCCGCATTGGACCGTAAGCTCGCGCTTGTATTAAGGGGGCTAGGTCTGCTTCCGGCCGCGTACGCAACGTGCAGGTGTGCATAGGGCGATGGGCCCAGACCCCTGCGCGCATAGGTTTAGACCGGCGTGCTGACCTCTCTGTTGAGCCTAGGTGGGGCTGCGACGTGTTGATCTTACGAGGCCGGGTATGACCCAGAAAAATGTGTCCGGCCAAATGGGATCGAGCGTGTTGGGTTATGTGGTGCACCCCTGCGGGGGGGGGGGGGGGGGGGGGGGGGGGGGGGGGGGGGGGGGGGGGGGGGGGGGGGGGGGGGGGGGGGGGGGGGGGGGGGGGGGGGGGGGGGGGGGGGGGGGGGGGGGGGGGGGGGGGGGGGGGGGGGGGGGGGGGGGGGGGGGGGGGGGGGGGGGGCAGGGATATGAGGAGGGGATCGCCGGGTAGGATTATGCTATGAGATGCTACTTCAAGATGCTACTTGGAGGACTTCAATCTACTCCCTTCTACATGCTGCAAGACGGAGGCTGCCAGAAGCGTAGTCTTCGACAGGATTAGCTATCCCCCTCTTATTCTGGCATTCTGCAGTTCAGTCCACCGATATGGCCCTTTACACATATACCCATGCATATGTAGTGTAGCTCCTTGCTTGCGAGTACTTTGGATGAGTACTCACGGTTGCTTTCTCCCTCTTTTCCCTTTTCCCTTCTACCTGGTTGACGCAACCAGATGCTGGAGCCTTGGAGCCAGACGCCACCGTCGACGACGACCCCTACTACACCGGAGGTGCCTACTACTACGTGCAGCCCGCTGACGACGACCAAGAGTAGTTAGGAGGATCCCAGGCAGGAGGCATGCGCCTCTTTCGATCTGTATCCCAGTTTGTGCTAGCCTTCTTAAGGCAAACTTGTTTAACTTATGTCTGTACTCAGATATTGTTGCTTCCGCTGACTCGTTTATGATCGAGCACTTGTATTCGAGCCCTCGAGGCCCCTGGCTTGTATTATGATGCTTGTATGACTTATTTTATTTGTAGAGTTGTGTTGTGATATCTTCCCGTGAGTCCCTGATCTTGATCGTACACATTTGCGTGCATGATTAGTGTACGATTGAATCGGGGGCGTCACACCTCCCAACAAGTGCTATCATTTAACGCCCCTAGCTAGGCATTGAGATTTCAATGATGCTCACAAGAAAGGCAAGAATTGAGGCACAAAGAGAGCATCATAAAACATGTGACAAACACACTTAAGTATAACATACTTCCTATGCATAGGCATATTATAGGCAAACAAATTATCGTAGCAAGCAAAAACTAGCATACGCAAGGAAGCGGAAAGGAACAATAGTAATCTCAACATAACGAGAGGTAATTTAGTAACATGAAAATTTCTATAACCATATTTTCCTCTCTTATAATAATTACATGTAGGATCATAAGAAAATTCAACAATATATCTGTCACATAACATATTCTCAACACGATCCACATGCATGCGAAGTTGACACTCTTCCAAAATAGTGGGATTATCATTAACTAAAGTCATGATTTCTCCAAGCCCACTTTTATCAAAAATTTCATAAGATTGAATGTTATCCAAATATGTGGGATCTAAAGTTGACACTCTTCCAAACCCACTTTCAATATTATTGCAAAAAAATTATAAATCTCATATTCATCATGGGGATTAAATAAATTTTCAAGATTATAAGAAAAATCACCCCAATCATGATCGTTGCAACAAATAGTGGACATAACAAAACTAGCATCCCCAAGCTTAGGGTTTTGCATTTTATTAGCACAATTGACATCAAGAGAATTTATAGTAAAATCATTGCAATCATGCTTTTCATCGAAGGAACTAGCAAGTATGGGTGCAATAGCAACGATCTCATGTTTAACATAAGGAACTATAGCAAATTCATCTTCATAAATATTGGCATCATGGCCACAAGAATAGCAAGCGTCATGTTCATCAAGGGATATTTCAATCAAATTATTGGAATCATCATTATATATAGATTCATGCACATCATTATTTTCTTCCGAAGCAACGGTCATTCTCTCAATAAATTCTTTGACACAGACATTATGAGCATAGTTTTCATAGCAATATTTAAGTATGTCAAAATTTTCAGATTCGTATAGAGTAATATCGTACTTTTCAATCAAAGAAGCAACTTCATAAGCACCCTTAATTGATATATTTTGTGGTGCTTTGTTTGCTCTGTATTCATTATTTCTTCCCCCTCTTCTCTCCGATAGACTACGAGACCGACGCTGCTGCTGACCAGTTCGACTACGGAGTTGACGACCCCTCTCTCTTGCCAGAGCAACCAGGCAAGCCCCCCCCTTGATCACCAGATATCGCCTATTCTCCTCTATACTGCTTGCATTAGAGTAGTGTAGCATGTTACTGCTTTCGTTAATCCTATTCTGATGCATAGCCTGACATTGTCGCTACATCTGTTGATACCTTACCTGCAATCCTAAATGCTTAGTATAGGGTGCTAGTTTATCATCATTGGCCCTACATTCTTGTCAGTCTGCCTTGCTATACTATCGGGCCGTGATCACTTGGGAGGTGATCACCGGTATATACTATACATACATACATACTATACCGATGGTGACTAAAGTCGGGTCAGCTCATTGAGTACCCGCAAGTGATTCTGACGAGGGGGCTGAAAGGACAGGTGGCTCCATCCCGGTAGAGGTGGGCCTGGGTTCCCGACGGCCCTCGACTGTTACTTTGTGGCGGAGCGACAGGGCAGGTTGAGACCACCTAGGAGACAAGTGGGCCTGGCCCTGTTCGGCGTTCGCGGATACTTAACACGCTTAACGAGAT